>JAHWFP010026863.1:8227-32326 GCA_023313725.1 Lithobius niger
ACACCTACAATTTTGAATGTTGCAGGTTGTGATAGTTGCCCAAATTATTTTAACAAGAATTTATAGAAAAAGTGAAATAAAAAAATAAATAAATAAATAAAAAATTTCTTGAATTTAGGTACAACTACAGTTTTGAACGGTGCTGGTTGTGCCAGTTGCCCGATATGTCCGTATAAAGCTGGGGCATGTAGTATTTCGGGGCATTTATTTGTTTTTAAAATTAGAATTTTTTAATTATTTATTTTTAAATTTTATTTCTTAATTTGTTTGGTGCATTCAGGTGTCGTAGGTTTTTTAGTGCATAGGAGCGTGTGATTGGACATTGCGCTGAAGGTGACGCAGACCATCCATCATGGACAGGGGGGGGGGGGCAACATCCCTCACCCTTCCCCACATGTGCGATTGACCGTGATGTTATGGCTGGTAGCTGCCACTTGCTGGTGTCGGTGGCTCACGTCTACGATTATTTAATTAGTAAACTGTTTACTTTGCACATTGATAAATGTAGGACACTGTGGTTTGTGCAGAGACCCTCACCTCTCTCAGCAACGAGGGGGGGGGGCGACGACAAATATCACTCCAGTCGGCGTGATCATGGTGTAGGCTATGGATTGGAAGTAAAAGTTGACGTTTGGTTTTTGCGAGTTGGTTTGCAAACAAGTATCGTAGAGATTTTATGATTTGTGTGGTGGTGTTTTGTCTGACACCAGGGAAACTGTGGCGGTGATTTCATGGGTTGGCTTGATGCGCAGTACCCTTGATTCACAATGCAACAGGTATGGAGAAATGAGAGCAGCTCTCATACTAGCCCATTAGTTTGTTCTAGGTGGATTGTGTACCTGTGTGCCACTTTATCGCTGTTCTCGTCGAATCAAGGCTCAAATAAACCGCCAGTAAATCGGCCCGGTTTAATCGATTGCTTACCGAGCGTTTGGCGTGGTGGCATAGGCAGCGGTCGCGGACCATTTGGGCACATCAGTGTCGCTTTCCTAGACCACTGGCACACGTGGTTGTTAGTCGCACGGTCGTGATTTCCTGTGCTCCTTTAGGTCAGTCGTCCTTAATCAATTTTTCCTTATGCGAAGGCCAACCAATAGACTATGGACGTCATTACTGGATTTATTGCAGCGAATTTTTGATTAGCCTATCAATTATTTTAGGAAATCGATAGACGTTGGTCTAAAGCGTGATGTTCGCTTGTAACTTGGGCTAAGGTTGTTTGGTAAGTAGCCTTGACCGTCAATTACGTTGACGGCGTCCACTGCTCCTCGAAGGTGGACAAGCCTACATTCAGAAAGTTTATTTTGACGATGGGTTCGATACGATTCGAGGTTCGTAGTGAATGGGATAAACTCGCCTTAAGGAGAAGTTAATGGGCGATTGAGGTATTATGTAACATTGCCACATTATAGTCATTGTATTCTTATCTTTATAAGTCTCAAAACGAGCTTATTTTTGCACTCGCCACATATTTTCATGTTCCCTTTTTCATGATTAAAAATTTTGGCGAGGTAAGTGATTGGGGACGAATAATTGTTTTAAAAATTGCCGATTTGAATCGCTTTATTCTGAACCCTGAATTGTCTTTAGAGACAATCATTATAGCACTCGCCACTGTTTTAATTAGTGTTCTAGATTAAAACGTTGGCGAACCTCTTATGGGTACCCAGTGGCCTAGTGGTCTCCCTGTATTCTGAATGTCGACAGGCCGGAGACGGAGGTTCTTGTACTTATTGTGATCAACCGGAAATTCGCTTTATCACTTTACCGTAGGAAGTTTAAGCCGTAAAGACTTTGGCCGTAGATTTAAAATTACAGTCTCCTGGTCATAGCATGATTTTATGTACAATTCCTCTTGGTGGCTTTAATGCAGTATGGCCAGCCAGTACATGGGTTTACAGCATGGTAAATTGACACTATCTGTGTCGGCTGATGGATGTCTGGGGTTCAGTTATGATTGGCACTGACATAAGTTAGCATTGCGTGTTTGTGCCTCAGATTTGCAGGATGGGGTTAATGATTAGAAGTTTTGATTTTGGAAAATGTAACAGTGATTCGAGGGTTATTTGACGCGCAGTAGGCTACTCTCGAATCGCATTGTGGCAGGGATGGAAAGATGGCGGCTGCTCTCTATCTACCCATCGAATTTTGGAGTAGGAGTTGTGTTTAGCAAGTCGATGTCGTATCACGGCTACCTTTCCAGTCGATTAATAAATCTGCGCAAAGTCAGTCTAGAGTCCTGTGGAGCTAAAGCCAGTCACCTCCATTATATTGGCCGGTGCAGTCGATTACATCCGAGAGCCGGCCGAGGGAGCACACGTTGGGGCTGCTCGGCATCACACATGCGGTCACATGCGGATGACACTACTGGCGGGTGCATTGCCGTAGCTGATGCCTGGTGACATTGACGGCGGACACTACGGTGATAGTGAGTAGTGTGAAGTAGTGGTAACTGATTTCTGTGAAGGTCGGTCTTCGTGGCTACTTGGACCTCCTTCAGCTGCGTTCATAGTACAACAGCTGTGTACTTGTGTTTTGGGAGATAGTGTTTACTGCCCTGGACTGTTGGTACGTTGGCCTTACGAAATTTTCTGAGATTTTTTCAGTCGTATATATTGTTGTGTGAAGTTCTTGGAAGATCCATAAGTGATGAATTCTAGACGCCGATCATGGCACTTGTACCTTACCACTCATGTTAGTTATTAGTTGCTCTTATGTAAACCTTGGCTCACTGCGGTCGGTCTATTTCCTAGCGAGATATTATCTCTTAAGGGGATGTTTATACACGAAGCGAAATGCTGCGTGCAGGGAATGGTACACCGTTAACTTAGGTGACTTGAAAATTATTGGTTATTAGCAGACCGGTGTGCGAGTTCCCGGTTGGTGAGCAGTGTATTGCCCAGTGTCCTTTTTCCTTTTTGAGGAATAATTTTATGAAACGAATTCTTGCTCTCGCCACTTAGTTTCAAGTTTTGTCGATACACTGCGACCCAGCGAACCAGTGTGCGTTCTTTGTTGGGAGCAGTCGGGTATTCCTCGTGATGTTGGCCCCCACCGTGCCTTTTCGTCATACTATGATTTGGGGGATGCGCTTGACGCGGCAACCCTTCTGAGGTGTGTCAACTTGTCAAGTCCGTGATGCGGACTATAACCGACCATTACGTCGGCTCGGGTACCTTCAGGTGGTGTTGGACTCCTACCTGCTCCCAGAATAGGGGCGAGGTAGACACTCCTCAGAATCCATTGCTAACACGGATGGGTCTTTTTATCACAGTGGGTTGTGAAGATTTGTCAAATTTGACAGGTGGGGGTTATCTTGCCACTCCCAAATGCTTGTTTGTGTTGCGCATGTATAAGAGATCTTCAGGTGAAGAGGTGGCATGGGACACCCAAGGTGTGCGTAACCTAAGGGTAGACTGGTGAGGGTGCGTGGACCCTCGCCTCTCAATGCAATTAGGAACTCCGGCAGCACGACGAAGTGGATTGACGGCGTTAGCACAAGAAAGGGATTGTTCTGGTGGGCATGTCACTGGACACGAGTGGCATCACAGCCCCGGGGCTCCAGGGTTACGATTTTGAACCCTGAGAAGGCTCCTTTCCCTATTTAGTAGCGGCGCTTTCGCCCTAGCTAGATGGGGAAGTTATGGTCCCCGTCAGTGGAGTTCGGTTTACAGGGAGGACGAGGTCTTAAGGGCCTCTTTGGTGTTCAAGCTTTCGGCAATGTCTGGGACAGATAAGCCCTGGATACTTGCGAGCGGCATTCGCTGGGTGCACCGTGGGTGGAAGAATGGTCAGTAGCGAAATCAAGCAGTAGGATGAGAGGTGTTTGGGACTGCCGGCTTGCACCACATAACAACCCGTCGTAGGAGCGGGCGAGTAGTGGGGATTGAGGCAGAACTGAGAAGCAGGTTACGTATACAGCACACTGAGGTTGAGCTTTTATGAAGTTTAATCTAGTATGAGGGACTTGCAATGCGCAGGGTTCGACGCCACCCCTTAGGGGGTAGGACAAAGTCAGCATAAATAAAATACAGGTAAGTATTTTAGGATAGTAGTAAAAACGAGGTTTTAACCTCTAAAAATAGTTTTTACTTATCCTAAAATACTTACCTGTAAGAACCCTCCCGCCTCCCGCGTCGAACGGTCCTTAGGGATTAGTGAGACAAACTGTGACGAGTAGCGGGAGAGGGGCGCCGCCTGACGGCGGTCATGCGCCCCAGGGAGCGCCATTGCAAGGGCCCGGAGTGTGTTTAAATTAAAGGTTGGGACGAAAGGCATTTCCAAACTTGGAAAGCATAAATAAAATACAGGTAAGTATTTTAGGATAAGTAAAAACTATTTTTAGAGGTTAAAACCTCGTTTTTATCTTTTTTTTTTTTCTGTAGCGATCTTTTTCAACGTGTCGGTTCTGTTTTTTCCACAAGCTCTTTTGTTCGGTTTTCATTTCTTCGACTCCAGCCAAGGCCCTTCCAATCTACGGTAATATGAATCATGACGCCCTGAATGACCCTTCCTTTGGGAGAATAATCTCATCCCGGCTCATCGTCTGCCATTCTTGTAGTCGTCTGCTCATACTCTTTCGCTGGACAACCGATCACCACTCTTTCGTCTGGACCATATCACCACTCCTCTTCATGCTGTTGTAAGCCATTCGATCGTCCTACTGCACTGGGACCGAGGTTGCCGCTATTGACCTTGCTGTCGACGCGCCATTAAGCCTCAATCTCCCCCCCCCTCCCCATCCCATTCTATCGTCCCTCCAACGTCTCCTCGTGGCCCAGCTTCCTCGCTTGCTGCTCGCCATTACACATTCCGTGTCTTTATGCCTTTCATGATTTTCATCCACTCGTACATCTTCACCAACAGTGCCGCAACAGCTGCTTCATCGATGTCTCTGGGAACTAGCAGCCATGCCATCTGCACGCCTCCCATAAATATCCAGATTTGGTCTGATCAGTGATATCACAGTTACTTGCTTGTTCAACAAGAAGCCCTGTTCAGGGTGCAGAAGTCCGAATAATCCAGGCTCTTCACTATTGGATCTTTCATTGCCCTTTCAGACGCTCTTCGCAGCTAATCTCCAACCATGCATCAGCACCCAGCGATCAGCCTCTTTCCTGCAGTCAGATACTCAGTTGTCTTCGTTTCTGCCGAAGTCGCCTCTGCTCCTTTTTCGTCCCTGCCATTCCCATCGGATATCAAGAAAGAACCTGATTGTAGATTCCATCTTCCAACGACGAACCTCATCCAAGACCCCACCGCTTCAACCCCAACCTTCCGGCACTTTCGTTTGGAGGCATCAATAGCGCCCATGCCATTTACTGCACTGAGTCGATCCTCTCAAGCGGTAGTAGAAGGCGAGCTCCCATTGAATCGTTCATCACCTCCAGGATAAAGATGTACGATGTTAGTCTTTTGAGCCATAAACACACTCGCTTAATTCCACAGACAAGCGCCACTGCAGCCCCACACTTAGGCCGGGTAAAGAACTTTGTCCCCTGCAAGGCTTTTCTTTCGTCAGCTATGAGCCGGCGACGCATCACTTGCAGAACAAGCACTGCTCTTGCTTAGCTCTTATGTCAACATGACAATGGCGCTCGGTATTCCACATCTCCTTTTTTGAAAATTAACGACGGAATGACCGTTCCCGGCTTCCTGGAAAGACGAATTTCGTCTCCCGGTAATATTCTCTTTCAGATCCCCTTCCCTGTCGGTTGAAACGTAAGACTTATTTCCAGCTCGCCTGGAAAAGCTCTCTCGCCTCCGGCAGCATCAACTTGAGTCGTCTGTAGCCTCCACTCATTCCTCCTTTTGTCACTTCCAGTCGACGCCTTCACCGTCAGGTTCACCTGCATCCCTTTCTTTCCAGGATTTGAAAAAACCCTGCCCGGCTGGGTTTTATCTAGTTTCATCATTATGGACACATAAAAAGAAAAAAACCTAGCATTGGAGCATGAAGATGCAGCAGAGGAGTGGGTAGTGGCACATCATCCCGAGTTTTGGGCTGGAGTGATAGCATTCAAGCTAGAAGACATGTTTACGTTTTTTTATACGCTTAGATTTCAAAATTAAGGATATTTACCGTTCCAATATCCTTGCAAATTTTCGATAGTCAGGTTTTCTGGAGTTGGAGGGGCTCAGAACGACTGTCTTCATCAGGCTACCACATCACCGCTTACTTCGTCGTGAACGTTCGGCTGCTTTCGTTCGTCTGCTGCTATCGTCCGTTGGAATGCGGCGCGAGGCCATAGCCTCCTTAACTTGCAGGCCAGTGCACCACTTCTCCCGCAGCAACTTATTAAACTCCTCAGCAGGAACTGAATGTTAGGGTTTGACGGTCCCTGGATATTCATCAGCACAGCCTTCTCTCGGCTGTGGTGTTGAATAGCCAGGGATTCTTGGCTTCTCAGATCACATCATTGTTAGAGTTGGACTGTCACAGTGCCTTCCCAGTTGATTTGGTGCCTAGTTTCCTTGTGGTGGACTGCTATGCCATTCGTTACAACTTCATTCCTGGTGTCTGCCATGTGCTGCTTGACTCTCGTACGAATACCTTTTCTTGTCTCTCCCACATAAACGGCATCACAATCCCCACATGGAAATGTGCTTCAGGGCTTCATCTTCTTGCTCACTGGATTCACTTCTTTTTCTTGTGATGGCATCAGGATAGGTTTGCTTTTTCATCAGGTGATCCTTCAGGCCCTTTGCGTTCTTGACATACGATGTAAAACCATTTTTCCTAAGCACATCTTGAACTTTGTGACGCCTTCCATATAATTATGTAGTGCCACTCTTGGTCCTTCTTCCTCTTCCTTATTTTTGGGGCGGTGGTCTGCCTTCCATACTCCAGCTTTCTTCATGCCTACTGCTCGACTAATCATTCGGTTTAGGCACCCGGGTGGATAACCTAACTCAACAAACTTTCCTTTGCCTCGTACAGATGTTTCCTTGCTACGTCCAGGCTCGCCGAGTTTTGCACCATTCTGATGAACTCATTCTGGGCAATTGCTTTTAACTGGCCTACCGGGTGCCCCGAGTTGTAGGGGATACCCCTACCTGTTGTTGTTGGTTTATGGTAGGGCTGGTAAACAATCCTGCCGCTCCCCGTTCTCTCCAGTACGACATCCAAAAACGGTAGTTTGTTTTTTACTTCTTCTTCATACGTGAAGCTAAGATCCTCAGTCCACGCATTAAGCACCCGTTGCACATTGGCGGACTGCCCTTTCTTCTGTATGGAAATAGCGTCATCCACAAACCTCCTCCACAGCTTCATTTCAGGAAAGGAAACATCTGTACAGACCAAAGGAAAGTTTGTTGAGTTAGGTTATCCACCCGGATGCCTAAGCCGAATGATTAGTCGAGCAGTAGGCATGAAGAAAGCTGGAGTATGGAAGGCAGACCACCGCCCCAAAAATAAGGAAGAGGAAGAAGGACCAAGAGTGGCACTTACATATATGGAAGGCGTCACAAAGTTCAAGATGTGCTTAGGAAAAATGGTTTTACATCGTACGTCAAGAACGCAAAGGGCCTGAAGGATCACCTGATGAAAAAGCAAACCTATCCTGATGCCATCACAAGAAAAAGAAGTGAAGCCAGTGAGCAAGAAGATGAAGCCCTGAAGCACATTAAAAACACCCGTGAAGGCGTTTACCGAGTTCCATGTGGGGATTGTGATGCCGTTTATGTGGGAGAGTCAAGAAAAGGTATTCGTACGAGAGTCAAGCAGCACATGGCAGACACCAGGAATGAAGTTGTAACGAATGGGATAGCAGTCCACCACAAGGAAACTAGGCACCAAATCAACTGGGAAGGCACTGTGACACTCCTCAAGTCCAACTCTAACAATGATGTGCATCTGAGAAGCCTAGAATCCTTGGCTATTCAACACCACAGCCGAGAGAAGGCTGTGCTGATGAATATCCAGGGACCGTCAAACCCTAGCATTCAGTTCCTGCTGAGGAGAGTTTAATAAGTTGCTGCGGGAGAAGTGGTGCACTGGCCTGCAAGTTAAGGAGGCTATGACCTCGCGCCGCATTCCAACGGACGATAGCAGCAGACGAACGTTCACGACGAAGTAAGCGGTGATGTGGTAGCCTGATGAAGACAGTCGTTCTGAGCCCCTCCAACTCCAGAAAACCTGACTGTCGAAAATTTCCAAGGATATTGGAACGGTAAATATCCTTAACTTTGAAATCTAAGCGTATAAAAAACGTTAACTATGGACTAGAACTTTCAAAGTAAGCGATGTGACATTTTTAAATAAGCTAGAAGACGTAGCTTTCTATCCCAAAGTCACTGTTTAAGGAGAGTGTCAAACCAAGCTTCAACCCAGCAAAATGGTGGCAACTCGAATAGAGCGAGAAGAACTAAAAATCAAAGAAACTAACAAAGGCTTATATTTTTTGGGCTCTTCTTTATGCTCCACCTAGCTGTGCATTAACCGAGCGGGTTTATTCAATCAACATTTGGACTTGTTTGGGGTCTAAGTTGAGAAACAGATTGTATTAAAACGGCAAACAATCAACATTTTAATGACGGTTTAATCGACATTTTAACAGGTTTGTTGGTTCATGCATTCACTCATTTTACTTAGTTTTTGTTGTTGAAACCCACATTTGGGTTTTTTGGTGGGTTTTTTCAGGCGGGTTGGACCCAGTGGGTTTTTCAAGCAAACGCTGTTTCTTTCATCCATAAAAGACATTGGCACACCTCACTGCAAATGGAAGAAGCATCTTCAACCCGTCTCCAGTGAAGCTTCAATCTCTTTCGTTCTTCACGAAAGAAATACTCTCGCCCACAGGACACAAAAGACAGCAGCTGTCCGCAAAGAAAGAATCTGCTGACAGTTTTGCGGTCAACTCGACCCCCTCGTTCGTCTAAGCATGTCGAGTCAGTATGCAGCATGATCGTCGAGATGTTTTCAAGGAGCATCAAACCCTAACAGGCTGACTGCCTACTTTTATTAAGGCCACCTTCGATACAATCCACCCTTTTCTGGCACGATCAACTACATTCCGTCACTCCTCTTTTGTAGTCAAGAACTCTTATTGACCTCGCACCTCACCGACCAACCAAGGAATTCAGTCTGGCACGAGACACCAAGCGTGGCCACTCGGTGCCATTCGCAACCGCTTTCGGCAAACAACAAACCTTCCCAGCACCCTTCGCAGCGTCGTATGGCGGGAATTTTTCCTTTGTGCCTGGAACTTTGGTTCACGATCCTCGTGTCCGCTGTCACTTCAACAACAATGTGCTGTTTTCCGGAAATTCATCGTGTCGCCTAACCACTGTGGAGGAAAATGCATCATGCCATCCAGCACAATCCGCCTATCCGCCGATCTGTTTCCCCTGCATCAAGTTGGGAAAAATGCCCTTGCCTGTTCCATTTGTGTCCATTTGAGCGTGGAATGGGACCCCACTCTGAACCGCCTCACCCTAAGGTAACCGTCTAAACGGCCAACTATGCCCTATTACAGACAACCTTCCCCACCAAAGGCTTTTCCCCGACTTCTCAAGTCACTCCCCACCCCCTTCAGCCTTTTCTTTCTCTTTTTTTTTTTTTTTAAGAAATAAACCTGAAAACTTACTCTCCCTCCTTCCCTCGCTTACATCTTTCCTGGACGGAAACTTGAACCCTCTCCTCCACGCACACAAAGCGCTCATGGAGTCCATGACTCCAGGGAAGCCAGCTCGCAACCCTAGGGTACTCGTCAGTCAGTAGGTGCCCATCGTTTGATGAGGTCTACTGGAAATACAAAATTTACAGATAATGGATATTTCCAAATGCATAGAGAAACAGGAAATTGCCGGTCTCCCAGCTCGGGCCAACTGAATTTTGTTTCTATTGCCTAAATGGAAATATACATTACCTGTATCCACCCTACCTCCCTTCTGAGTCACCACCATGACAGAACGAGAGGAAAGAAAAGAGATGAAAATTTTTCACGCTGAGGCGCTTTATAAGAAGCGGTGCGCAACTGCGCACGCTCACTTGGGTTGACGAGCTGGCAGGATCCAAACAACTTGAAATCTCTAGGGAAAGATTGCATGCAAAATATACAGTTAATGGATATTTTCTTTCAGGCTACAGAAATAAAATTCAGCTGGTCCAAGCTGGGAGCCAGCAATTTCCTGTTTTTAGTCCATATAGCTTAATAAAATATTTCACTTAAGGAACAACGCATTCGTGCTCTCTTGGGAACCAGTTAATTAACTTAGCAACCTTTTCTCGTTGTCGGCTGCATCCATCCCATCCCACTGCTACTTCGAATTTAACCTCAGCATTATAAATAAGAATGTGCACCCACTTTTCAAATTTTTATCGCTAGATGGCATCACCAACAAGTTTATCCCGTGCGTGCTCTTCATCACTTTTGAGACCTGGCAAAGTATGATGTTACATGCGTATGGAAACAAGTGAAGTTCTTCTTTATTAGCGTTGTTGTGATTCACTGTGCAAGCTCTCTATTTAAAACCAGCGTAGCAGCTGCACTGCACAGCCAGATGTAAACATTACAACCCAGTCTAAAACATTTTATAGTGCCTGGTTGGGCAACTTCAATGCTTTTAATTTACAACTTTAATCCAGTTGAAAACTGAACAGAAAATTAGCAGTTTAATGTGTGTGTTCCAGGTTATTGAATTAAAATTTAGCTGGTAAAACTTTCCTATCACTCTTAGTCGTATGAACAATTTTTCAAATTAATTTTAACATTTATCATCAGCAGGCGTAAGCTAACTAAAAACCAGAGATTCCAAATGTGGGAAACCTTTACTTCCCACAATGCCCTAATGTGGCAAAGTGGTCTCCAGCCTTTAACTGTGGTTGAACTTTGGCATGTTACCTGAAGTGGTAAAAATTGTCAGGGGTGCCAGAAGCTATTCAAGCCCACCCCTTTTTGCCTTTCTGTAGGCGCCCTTGCGTAGGGATAAACAAGATAGAGCAGCCTGCAAGCGAGGTGCACGTGGCTGTTCTTTGGAGTCCGCAGGGCCGGATTAAACCTTACACAAAAATCATATTTTGGATTCATTTCCGGGCATTTAAAAAAAAAAAAGTGGGGGGGGGGGGATATTGCATCGGTTATAACATTGTTTATAAATTTCATTATTAAAAGAATGGTCAACTTTGTTGCCACTAAGCACGTTCTCAGTAAATGTATTGGTTTTATTGTTAAGATGAAATGTGGTAGGCTATATTGGAATGTCAAAATCGGTCAAAAATTAGAAATCAAATTTTAGCCTGCTGGAACCAGTCCGGTTTTATGATTGTTGGTCAACAATTGATAAAAGGGCAGAAATTTGGGCGGGGTTGAGTTTCGTACATTGATGTCCGATGCTACAACACCCTTGTGCATCTTTGATATTGATTAGTCTTGCTCTTGTAACCACACATACAAAAAAAACTTAATTGTATTCCAGTGGTAGTGCGTATCACCACTGTCTTGTAATGGAACAAAATCTATCAACTCACATCTTGCCGCAGTGTTGATAATTTTAACAAATTTGACTTAAGTCTCATTTTCTCATAATCACTAGTTTCTGCCGTTTAATTTTCATTGACCAGTCCTGAAAATATCCTGGGATAGTCCGGTAATTTTAAGGTTACAGATGAGTATGAACCATGGTTAAGGCTTTTAACTTGGAAACATCAAGCTTACCGCTTTGTTTCCGTTGACAAGTGCTATATTTTTTTTTCTCAACCAGTGGCCAGCAAACGATTGGGAATAAAGGAGTCCTTGGGGCTAGTCGATGTGTTGCCCTAGGAACCTATTAAACAAAAGCGCCAAGTGTGCCGTAAAAAAATGGGTTATATGATTGAAGAAATACACTTGGCAAAATGTACGCTGGGAAAATTTATGATTTATGATCAAATGTAGAATTAAGAAAATTGTATCTGTTACCGGTAACTCCTGTTGTGCTTTGCCTTTACAAATTACAATATTCTTAAATACAACAGCGCTTAAACGATTTTCTGAATTATTGCATTTGATCATAAATCATAAATTCTTAATTGTTGTACTAAGTGAAACTTCACAAGTAATAAAAATAAGTAAACTTCACAGATAAAGTGAAACTTCAATCGCATTCCTTTTTTTAAGGAATCTGTGAAGTAGACAGTAATTTTTTTTTTTTTTACTTTAAATAAGCAAACGTAGGTAGTAAAGTTAACCAGCTGTCTCTTGCATTCTTGTGGCCAGCTTGCTACACGTAGGAAGGGACTGTTTTTGTAACGGAGGTTGGAAGTCGGGGGGGAGGGTGTCCGAAGTGACACATTTTTGGAGATCTGGAAATATTTTTTTAACCTAGCAGTATTTTTATATTTTTAATATTTGTACCATAAAATATTTTTGCTCCAGCAAAAGGTGTGGTGTCATTTTAAAACCAGGGTCTAAAATGGCACCATTTTGTAGCTATACAGTTAACAAATGCAGGCTTTTTTTCTTGGGGGGGGGGGGGGGGATAATATAGGTTTGAATGTAACATCCTTTTCACCTGAAAGTAATCAATCACACAAAAAAAGCACGCTTAAAAAATCCATTATAGGTATGGAAAAGTGAAAAATAATTGCTTTAAAAAATTCTGGAAATAATAGCCTGTTGAATAGTTTAGGCCATATGTGCGAGCCGTGTATATTGTAGCCTACTGCAGCACACATCTTAGCCTAAAAAAAAAAAAAATAGTACCTCTCCTCATAAATATTAAAACATTTGAAAAATGTATAATTTTGTAATAAATAAACAAATCAATAAATAAATATTAAATAATACAGAGACGATGCACGGGGCTTCCACCCACCCAAATTTCCAAGCGGCAGATGTTAGTCGAAGAAGTGCCACCATTCTGACAGTTTTTTGCCGCATGAGGGAGGAAACCCTTGTGCAACGGGCGGGAAACAGCCAGAGAAAACCCCGAACATATACCAGGGATGCTGCCGGTGTGGAAAAATGTGAAAATTTGCCAGTGGTGAAATAATATGTGAAAAATGTGGAAAAAAAGGCAAAACGCACAAACCAAGTAAAAACAATCAAATTATCCGCCCTAATTTTGGGCCCAGAATTATGTAGGCATGCCTGTGGTTAGAAGACACAAAAGAAAATTGGTTGGTTTACGGGCAGAGTCACGTTGAAGTCGCTCTCTTGAGTGAAATTATAGAGAGAACACATTGGTTATTGGAAACGAAAAATTTGTATTAAAGAAATGTGAAACAGGTGATATATGAAAACGAAGAAATAGTACTACGAAAATGAAAGTGGGTACGTGTAAAATGTGAAAATTTAAAAAGTAGGTATGTGAAAAATGTGAAAAAAAATAAAAAGCTGGTAGCAAAAAATGTGAAAAAAATAAAAGGTGGGAATGTGAAAAAAGCTGGTACTTCTGGCAGCACCCCTGATATACACTTCCCTTCACCAGGATCGAACCCGGGTGATGCCAGAGACGTACAGCTGGAACCAGGACGCCTATCGAATCTGACGCCCCAGTGCTCGCAGCTACCAGTGCATCGTAATACGGCCACTATTTGTTTATATTTCAGGCGCCAACTCGGGGCTGGAAATGAGCGATATCGCATCTCGGTTTGCACCACAATTTTAGTCATCAGCGATACAAAATTGAAATTTGCGTAGCAACATCACGGTAAAAGAACTTCATAACTATGTTAAAAAATCCTTAAATTGCAGTAGGCCTAGCCCTTTTATAATAAAACAATCATTGTGTTCCGTAAAATTCTTAATGCCAATCCCTACGGAAGTTCGGCTATTTTTATTCCACGTGTTAAGAATGAAATTGAACGATACACAATCGTAACATAAAGCATCAGAATATTTGGGTATTAAAAAAATGCTACAGTTTATACGTCACACAATCACATTCTCTTGTTCTCTAGCTGAACCATCAATTAAAACGAAAGCGCTCTTTTGCCTGCCAAGAAAAATAATTATGCTTCATGAAAACTGCTAACCATTATTGTGCGATTGCAATGCAAAATTTTTATTTGCATCGCAATTATGCTACACACTTTTTTCTGGACATTTCGAGCCCTGCAACTCGTCACAAACTAAATGAGAAATGAATCAAACCTTACCAAGTTTATTCAGGGATGAGAGGGCAGGCTATATTTTCGTATAATTCAACGAAATTTCCTATATTTTTTGTTTGACCTTCTTAGACTCTTTTGATTAGTAACCGGGAATTATCCTGGGTTTACTTTCAAATTTAAGCTCGATCTCTGCATGCATCGATACACCACATTGCCACAGGTTAACGGAATTTGAAGTTCCCTGCCTTCCTTTTGGGCGTCGATGACGTCACTCGTCGCGTATTCCCATGACATTGGAAAATGTTTTAATGTTTACGAGAAAACGGGGGGCTTTTAAAACAGTGAGAGAAAATTTAGCGAGCAAGAAAACTTGAAGGTAGTGGATGCTTCCCAACAGCTATTGTGACTTGAGACTGAGGACATAGCAACAAATCTGAAATAAAAAGTGTGTTGGCTATTTTCCTAAAAATAAAAATTCCTACAATTTTACAATCAAATTCCTGTACTTTTGGACAAAATACCTATAATTTTAGACCTGAATAGTGGTCAGCCTGGAAACTGCATTAACAACTAAAAATCCTACCAATTGGAAGTTTTCTTCCATTTTTACCCAAAGCGCGTCGTCCGTTTACGAATGTGTGTTTTGGCACTTTTTTGATGACGGTTGAACACCTGTCCATTAAGCTGTTAGCCAAATACACGTGTACTTTACAGACGTTGCCAGTCTCTTGATGCGTATTGCTGACATTATGATGGAAGAACCAACCTGTCTGGCTGTGGCTTGCGAGTCCATGGAATCCGAGATTCTGCCATCCAACAAATTGTGGGTATATATTAAGCTTACATTTAATTTTTTGAAGAATGAGAATTTAAAACAAGTAAAAAAGTAACAATCATGTTAAAACGTTTCGTTTTTAAAGACCCATGGATTAAACTACGTCGTAAAAAGTTTTAACTAGTCGAATCTTTTTGAAAGGAATATTTTGGGAGAAAAAAAGGTGCCGGTCAAGTACAGGCACAGCTTATTTCGCAAAACGAGGACGAATAGTCAAATTCTTTTCAGGGAATAGTCGTCCACTGCTCTTAACGATGGCCTCAGATGTAAGGCACGTGCCGATTTGAAGTTAGGTTTTTATGGAATTGTAAACTAAGCAGCGGTCCATTTAGCATAAAATTAGGAAATATTGGCAGCATTAACTTTTAACCCCTTAACTGCTTTGGACGAGCTCAACTTGTCCAGAGACAAGACCAAAGTTTAAATATCGAAAGTAGAGTCCAAAGTATGCACGAGGTGGCCAACAATGGTAATACGACAGCAGTACTAGGTTCCCTCAACAAGCCGGCTATAGACACGGCCGTGGCTGAGGCGGTAGAGGCGTGTGCCTGAAGGTAAATAGCTCCTTCAAGTTCCTGGAGTCCCGTCCAGGTAGCACTACTTTTGTGGAGATAGACTGCAGATATAAAAATGGCAGATTAAGGGGTTTACGTAAACGAAAAATAATTCGTAAGGTGAAGGCATTCACTCCTTTAAATTAACTAGTCTTCCCCCCCCCCCCCCCGCCCCCCCCCCGATTGCAGGGCTTCTTAAATCCCAGTATTACTTTTGTGGAGATAGACTGCATATATTATTTTGGCAGATTTATATTTTTTTGATAAATGGGTAAATTACATTCTAGCTTATTTACGGTAAGCTCGTGTATATACATGAAGTTTTGCGCCGTAATTGAGGGGGGGGGGGGCTGAACGGTTAGAAACTGACATCGTAGGTGTTTCCTAGCTAAATTGTGCTCCAAATCGAGGAAGGTAGTTGTTTGGAAAAAAAAGTATTTCCCTTTTTTTTCCTTCAACAAGGTTATAATTATGTGCTAATGATGGAAAGTAAATGGCGTTGTCCTTCACATAAAGCAGATTCTTGAGGCTCAGGACAATGTAATAAATTTAGTCCAGTCACTGCACGACCTTGTAAAGTTCTTGCAGCATAAATTTTAATCTAGTGGTGTTGAAGAAATGCTTGTGACATCGTCTGCAGACTGTAATTTCCAAGTCAATACAAATTGACTTACGTGAGAACGACTTCCTAAATGGCGACGACAGTAATAAAGATGAGTTCGGCAAAAGAGTGCCGAGGACAGCGAGCATGGTAACTTTACTGTAGATTTCTTTATTGCGACATCGTTAAGCAAATGGTAGTTGAGAAAAAAATACATATGGAAAAACTTTTATTGCATAGTTAAGACCACTAGTCAAGATAGTAGACCTGAAGGGTCGGTCAGTTTTTTATTTACTGCAGACTGCACAGTTTGACGCAGAAAAAACAATTCACTAGATGTTATGCTGTTGACATGGATTAAAATTTAATAAGCACAAAACCGGATTTCAAGTGGTAAGACTGAGTATTTGCTGCACAACACTATTGGGATTTGAAAACCAAGGCCTAACAAAGTTTAAAAAAAAAACCATAAGCAAAATGTTATACCAAAATCATAATGCCTAACAAAGTTCTTTGGAACTGCCGCATTACCTATAAATCACTGCATCAGTTATTTTTATAATGTTCTGACAAACTTGGCACAAATTTCTGCATTTTCTTCATATTTGACAGATAGTGATGTTTCAAACTTTCAATACATTGGGAGAATTTAATTTTAATCACCTCGACCAAACTTCTTCGTTGGCCCTAAGAACCTCATGCCTTCCGATTTTTGTCTCTTCGTTTGCCCCTAGAACCCTTTGTTTTAACTGTGCTTTGTGTAATACGCTATCATTTTTTTTTTAGTCAAGTAAACTAAGCTAAGCTAATTGCTTTAATAGCCACTTCCACCTGGAGGTAAAATTTTCATAATTTTTCTGGGGAAGAAAGCTCTTATTGCGAATTTTAAGTATGTTGCGTACGGCAATGTAGTTTATACCAGGGACTAAGTTAATACCATACTGTAGCCTATTGTATAAGCTGCAATTTTTTAAAAATATTTTTGTCCAAAAGAAAATGCAACCTGCGGTTTATATGCGGACGCTACGATAATTTCGCTAAATATCGACATTAATTGGACGTTCTAATAAAGTACACCATTTTAACTATTTTTAAGGCTATCCGATACTCAATTTTTTGGGTCCGATACCAAGGACACAGCAATATCGAAGCGCTAGTCTGTTCCAACTATGTAGCATTAACAACTAAAAAATTAGCGATCATTATTAAATTTGTGTACGCTACCACAAATGTCATGCAGTTTACTTAACAGGCCAACAGTTTATGAATTTTCCACGAGTTTGAATTAGCTGGTGTGTGTGAGGTGTCGGCCCAATGTTTGTAGCAGAAATACGAACTCTCCGATCCCATAGTATCTGTCCCGATACCCAATGCCAGGATCGGTATCGATCAGCCTTACTATTTTTTCACCAATTTTCCAATACTGCAAACCACAAGTCAGTAGCGACAAAATGTTAGGAAAACCATATTTCTTACTATCAACAAAATACTTACTTCAGTAATATGTGTTAAAATCGCTGTTTTATAACTAATTAACTAATCACACACTTGACTAATTAATATCATCACATCTTTACTTGTCAAGATTTGTACAGAAAATGTAGGCTTGCATGCACTTTTTTTAGGTAAGGTCTATTATCTGCGAGATATTTATTTTATATATAATGCAACAAGTGTAAGTAATTTTAACATAGTATTTGAAATAACTAAGGTTGTAACGATACAGATAATTGGCATCAGTATCGGACCGGTATTGACTGTTTTGCTCAAATATCGGTTTTTGCGATATCTTTGCCAAAAATTGTCCGTTTTTGATGTTCCATAACACCATTTTAACCGGTTTTTCGAGAGCTCTCCAATGGTGCTAATTTCAGAGTGATAGCTGCAGTCGTTCTCAAATTATTTAACAAACACAAAAAACAGGTTCCAAAAAATGCACTTTATTGCAAGATGCTTGCTCATAGAGCTTTGAGATTCGGAATTTTCGTCAAATTTTGTTTCTGAATGTGGACGAAACGTTAACTGGAAGTAATGTACTGAACTATCGACATCGGTATCAGTGATGTAGCATCGGACCGTATCAGGATCGGATCGGTCAAAGTTGGTATCAGCCGAGCCTTAGAAATAACGAGTTGGACAGTGCAGAAATTACTTTTTTTTTGTAATTTAATTTAAATTTTAAATAATGGGTGGGCTAGCATGAAGTACTATGTAGCCTACTACTTGTTTGTGCTAGCTACAGACAAATATATGTTGAAACTACTGGTTTACGTATGTCATAGCCCCGTTACCAAAAATTTGTAACGTTGCTGGTTAAAATTCAAGTCTCGTCGTGGCATTATCAGTCCAGAAAATGTTTTTCAGGCATGATTTGATCTTGTACAACCTTCTTAAATGGCAATCCAGCAGCAATCATTTTTCGCCGGTATATCTCAGAAATTACTCGCCGTTTATCCACGTACCGTATCAGGTGTGGTACATTGTTTGTCAAATTAGTGCATTTACCGAGTACTGCCATGTATTTTATTAACCCGTAGTAGCATTTCAGAAACACTTGTGTAGCTCTTGAAAATCTCAGCCCAAAGCCCCAATTAGCGTCTGCAGCTTATATGTTTCCCTAGATATTGGAGTGTCTTTCTAAATTGCTAGTTGCCGTTTAGGCAAGTGGGACCCAAGTTTGGCGTTCATTTGCCAAATGGCGAGTGGTAACCGACATTGGGTAGGGTTGGTCATGTACAATTCAGAATTCTCTACATAATTTTGTATTTCTTTACAGAGAAGCACCAGTACAACTTCACTTGAAGCGAGTCTACGCATGTCTGTCCATGTGTTTGCTGTCGGCTGCTGCCGGCGGCTATGTGCACCTTTTCACAAACATCCTACAGGTATTTAACTACGAACACGTTAAGAATTAGTGGTTGGGTGTTGCTTAAGTTTGTTGACGAATTCCAACACACAAAATTACGCTCAAATTCAATACCATACAAATGCTACAGAGTTACGAATTTTCGATAGGCTGCAATGACTAATGATGAAAAAAGTAGTCCTCCAGTCTTCATCAGGCCACAACAAGAAGCTACATTATTTACAGTATTTACAATCCGACGTGCATCGATCGCTAGACCGCCTTCTATTACTAACGATCGATGCTCGTCGGACAATTAAAAAAAAAATGTAAATAAGATTCTTGTGGTGGTCTGATGAAACAGGAGGACTAGGTTTTCCATCGTTAGTCATTGCAGGCTGTTAAAAACTCGCAACTTGGTAGTATTTGTTCGTGTGCTGGAATTTTTCGAACATTGAAAGTACGATAGTTCGTTTTGTGTTGATGAAATTTATTTTTGTAACTGATTAGTTTTACAATTTTTTATTGTAAAGTTGTATCGAACGTGGCGTTAAGGTTAGAATGGATACTTTCCGGTAGCGGTCGGATGAATAGGGAAAAAACATAATCGAATATTCGCCAAAAAAAATTCAAATATTCGTTCAAAAATTATGTTAAATGTTTTGCCCCCCCCCCCCCCCCAAAATTCGTTTTTCATTACATAACTAAGTTTTATTTAATCTATTGGCAATTCAAGGGATACGTAACATAACCACAAGTTTAATTAAATCTACTATGTATGGCAACTTGGAAGGCATCCATTACACAATAACCCCCACGCGCCATTAGGGCTCATTTGCGGGGCGTAGGATTGCCGGTGCCCCCCAAAAAAAAAATAAATTGCCTACTAACTCCAGTACGAAATGAACGTAATTCACCAAGGTGTCTTTCCCTTTCACGTGTGATATTGAAGTTGACGTCATCAATCAACTGGTTACCATGGCCCTGGTTGACTTGGACCCCATTCTTTAGTTCTTAAATGTTTTAGGGAGAACTGTATGCTTCCATAATCCCAATCCCCTCCCTACACTTGAAGGTGACAATTGAAAACACATGGATTGTCAGTTGGATTGGTAGGAGGTGGAGAAAGAAGCATAATGAGGACTGGCTGGGACTCGAGAAAGCCTACAGGAAAATTTAAAAACCAAATCAAAAATAAAAACGTAAAATTGTACAAGAGCTTTTATTTTGTGAATATTCGAATGGCATATATTGTATTCGAATATGCTGTTAACAAACGAATATTCGAATATTCGTCTGACCCCTACTTTCCGGTAATCGAAAAGCGTCAAAACAACCATGGCTTGGTCATGACGTCGAGAGGTTTTTTGCTTATTGGTGAAGTTCCTGGTGTTGACCTCCTCTTCTCCATTCTGTCTATCTTTTGCCTGCCTCTTCATAGCTTCCATCCTATAAATCGTGCAACATTTTAATCTTTCACCTTCCTCTTTTCTTCATCCCTTCTACCTCTTGTGCCACGACTTCAGTCAGTAAACTTTTGCCGCGTAGAATGTCCTAGCCAATTCCTCTTCCTTGGTTTCACTGTTTGTAATAAATTTCTTTTCTTCACCAATTTTTTAAGAACCTCTTCATTTTTAACTTCATATCATCCATTTGGTTTTTAGAGTTAGGCGGTTGATTTTATGTACCGCGTTTTCAATATGAACCAACTAATTAGTAATTAAAATTTTGTTATTATAGTTTTTATTCATAGATCGTAGCGAGTTTCTAGCGCGATGCGGTGGATTTAGACTAAGCGCATCGCATAGTTTATCAGCCAGCCGAATGACCATCGTATGAACACGTCACGCCTCCTTGTGATTGACATATCCGGGCTGACAGAGAGGGCATCTTGTGTAAAACGAAATAAAAAATTGCTGACATAAATTATAAAACCGAAATACCTAGGTTTTATTTTTGGAAAGAACCAATACCGAACCGAATCGAAAAAATGAATACCGCCCAACACTACTGATTTTCAACATTCTTCTTCACAACCACATTTCTAATGCTTTCAGCCTCTCCATGTGTCTCGTCGTCCACACAAATTCGTATCTGATTAAATACTTGAACGCTGGTATTAGATCGAATACTGTACTTCAAGTCTGGTATCGGATCAGGTAGAATACTAAAATCTGGTATCCTGTGGGTGTTTAATTACCAGTGCATTAAATTACCATAGAACTTGTACCCATTGCACTAGCATCATTTACTCAGGCTGACAGCGGTAGTTCGGCTGCATGCTTTTAGGTTTTAAGTAGTGCTCCATTTGGTTGGGTTTTGCCAGCTGGATACCTTGTGTGCAACCTAGAAATAATTTGCAGATCCTGTACTGTTACAATTTTGCCGGCACAAGCTTCGGCCTACATTGCCCTAAATCTTGCATTATACACCCAAGCGAAGCTATTCCCCCACCCCCCCCCCCCCATGCTTCAAGGTCAAAACTGTGAAATCGCCGTAAAGAATTCTTGCTATGCATACTAGCAGCTTCGCCTAAAATTTTCGTAATTTGTCAGAAGAAACACCAAACCGTGAACTGCAATGCATTTGGTCAGTCTGCCAAAAGGCAGGCTCTCCCTGTTTACGCATGTGTCAAGAAAAATAAGCCTATGCAAGCATCTTATTATTTTACACTGCCGTCGACGTTGTCTTGGCATTATCCCAACCTGACAGGAACTTGTCGCTTTCGGGATAAAACTGGGTTTTGAGTGGGCGGATGAGTTAACTGGTTTCAACAGGTGGCTGATTACTCATCGTTACTTTGTAAACAGATGTAGCATCTGATGTAAGGCGTCCCTTTTTTTCTTTTTTTTTTTTTTTCCCAATAAATTGTGACTTGGAGGGTCTCATTTCTTTACTGGAAGTTCAAATATGCCATTTTAAGTGGTGTTTGTTCATTCATTGTCACAAATTATAAAAATTGTATCGGTACATCAAGTTTTATCAACAACAGAACACAATAAATTATAATAATAGCTCTAGCAACTTCACGTCTGATTGGTGTTATAGTGGATGGTTGCCCTTTAGGCCAGTTAAAAAAAGAAAGTTGGTTCTTGGGCATTTTTCTCAAGAAATCCGTGCGGGCGGGCGGAATTACATTTTTTTTTATTATTCGACCCTTTTTTTTCCGTACATTTTTGGGAATTATTTTTTAGTTTGGGTAAAACAAAGAATACTGCCTCGTAATGCTTCTTACGTGTCCTCACAATTATTTAGCGACAAGAATGGTAATTTTATATTTCAATTTCCACACTAAGGACTATTTTTGTGCTGTAAATGCTATTTTTGCCGCATACTTTCTTTTTATTTTCCGTCAAAAATTCGGTGCAGGAGGGCCCGAGATCCAACATTTCTTTTTTTTAATGGCCTTACTGTTCATAGATGGTAGCCATCTATTCACGGGGTGTTTAGTAATGTTGAGGACCACTTAATTATTTTTTCGAGAACTTTTGATGTCCTAATGGTGGCACACACAAAAAAATGCTTCTAGGCCCTTTACAGGTAACCAAAACCATGCTAGTCAGAAATTTTTGTTGCACATTTGAATGACGGTTTTATCGTTGTGCATCTTAAATGTTATGAAAAAAAATTCCCCAAAGAAGGCCTTTTGAATTTTGAAACAAATATTATACATAAAAAGCCTGGTCACCGTATCACTTTTGTAAATTTCAAAAAATGCCTGAAGGGAAGAATTTATTTTTGTATCATTGTAGGGGTCGGCCCAAATATAGATAAAAAATTTGAACGAATATTCTAATATTTTTTTTACGAATGTTTTTTTCCCTATTCGTTCGACCCCTAGTATCACGGCCTGATATCACTTCTCAATTATTTACCATAAAATAGTGCTAAAAACATGTTACGGTATGTATAAATCTAAAAACTTGAAAATATCCTGGAAAATAAAAATGAAATTCCAGGACTGGAGAATCGATTGAATAATGTGAAAACGCCTCAAGTCCTGGAATACTTCTTGAAATTTCCAAGACGTAATTGTTATCGTTGTTGACAAAGCCCTTGAATTTTTAAAAGGTTTGCGCAAACCATCTATGAAAGCCACGCAGCTGAAACTCCTTTCAGTGTTACGTAATACTGTCCTTCCCGTAGAGCCAATAAACAGGCCTATCTGCCAAAATAAGACCACTATACCATACCAGTCACAGAACGGATTCTAGCCGTTATGAGATCTTGAAATTTGGTAATCTGCATATCTGTAACAATATATTCAAGCATGTGTTCTGATGCACTGCCAATCTGTGACTGGTATTCGGTACGTACCTTAAAGCAGTGGTTCCCAACCTTTTTCAAACCGCGACCCCTCCTAACAAAATTGCTGTTCCGCGACCCCATCCCCCAAGTAAATTCCTTCGCCCGTTGGTTTCACAACTAGGGAGCGTTGTGAGCCAACGCTTTTTTTGCATTTTAATCATTTTTAATGTCATTTGCTCAAAAAAAAAAAGTCGCGCCCACAAAGTTGTTAGAATGAAAATTAGTTGTTAGAATGGAGAGATAATTATAATATAGATTTTAGGAGAGATCAAAGTACTTTACAATTAATTAATTTTATTAATGATTAAGCTTAAGGGGGGGGAAAAGATTTTAAGATTAAAAGATTTTAAAAAAAGTAAAATTTTTTTTCCTACTTATGTATCGCACCCCCGAGATGATGCCTGCGACCCATATGTTGAAAACCACTGCCTTAAAGTACCTAATTCTTACCTCATTAACACATTTGTTAACTCGTCATTATCATGCGTTTTTCCCTTTTAACAGTTAAATCTACCCCTGTTCGCAAGTACTGAAAAATTCATATTTTCGTTTTTATGTACACCTACAACAGTTTATTAATATTCAAGACCTATGGCCCATTCCCCAAAAATGCTGGGGGAGGGGGGGGGGAAGGCTGCACCTCGGTTACTTCACTATTTCTGATCTTAACAATCTAAAATGTAATTTTTCTGCTAGAAATTGACTAAAAGCGTTATACTCAAGGATATCAATGTTTCATATTGATAATCTCCAATGTCCGTCGCGACTCACCATTTGAAGATGGAAATCAGCAGTTGGCGACTTGGAATGGCGACAAGCAATAGACAATGACACTAAAAGAGCGATATCTCGTGAACCGTACACGTTAGAGACGAATGGTTTGCGGCATTTTGCTAACATTTTTAAGGGCTACGTTACTGC
>JAHWFP010026863.1:32336-89167 GCA_023313725.1 Lithobius niger
AATGGTTTGCGGCATTTTGCTAACATTTTTAAGGGCTACGTTACTGCTTTTTCTGCGTTGATACTGATGTTAAAGAAAACTTTACAATTTCGGAAATGCATAAATTAGAAAAACCATGCATCGTGCAGGATGTATTTGGTATGTGGTGAGTAGAAATTGTGAAAATGGCGAGTGCTTTCTATGGTCTACTGGCCAAGTGGCGACTGATACTGAATTGACATTCGAGAGGGTTGATCCCTTTAAATCTTTTTTTTTTTTCTCTACCAATATTAACTAAACGCTTCATACTTGAAGCAAACTAAATAAACTATCGGAACTAATAAACCCAGATCACGTACGTAATCACATAAATGCAGAATTTTCCGCAATGGCATTAGGCCTAAACACTCTCTCTGGACAGAAGTAAGATTCACATTAAAAACTTTATTATGGCCCTCCCCTGTTTTGTCGAATTAATTTTAACAGCTCATGGGATTTACGGTAATCGTTTAGCAAATTTTTCAAAATTATCCGTCTTGCTGTTTGGTTTCTTTAACTAACTTTGCCCGAGAACCATGGTATTTTCTTTTCAAGTCCTTAACCTCATTTCCAGTTTTATTTTTTCATTATTATATTTGTTTTTTGGTCTCGACCTTCCTCGAAATACTCATGAATAAGACTTGAATTTTCAAATGAATGTTTCTGTATGAACACGATAAAAAGCCTACCTCAACCTCTATAGGCTATGCTGCTTGTTGGTTGTTTTTTTTTTTTTTTTTTTTTTTTTTTTTTGCCCACGAGTCCTACTTTGCATCACGAAGACAAACTTTGCCATCCTGCGGCTAACTTTGTTTTTCATTGTTACAGGGAGGTTTCTTCGTGGCTATAATTGGATTGGTTTTGCTGGTTGCGTTGGCCTCCACACCCTATGAAAGCGGGAAGGCTCAAACTCTGCGTTTGGGATATCTCTTGGGATTCGCATTCACATCAGGTAAATTTGGTAAAAAATTGCCGCCTTTCACTCATTTTAGTCTTAGCCCCTCTCCCTTCACAGATCCCGACCCCTTGTTTCTTACTATCTGCAAAATACTTACCTTCAGTTATCATGCTTAAATCACTTTATTTAAGCTTCCTCTGTCCAAAACTTTAAAACCGCGTTTTAAACCTCAATCTAAAATTCAGTTGCATGCAACTCCCGCCTGGCGCGCTGCTCTGCCTACAGGCAGAGGCCAGGCAGCCATCTTCCATCCCTCATATCACTTTTGGACACACATGTGGTTAGACGTGTGTGTGGGTTTCCCTGTTCATTTTCATTTCAAAAATGGTGAATTGTGCTGGCAATCACCAAATTTCTGGAACCAAGAAGAAAAGCGTGTGCTTTTCTCTACAGACTGGAACATTCCTGCACGTACAACTTTTCGTTTTTAAGAAGTATAGAAGAAAACCGACTCCAGACAATGGCACCACCAGGAGCCATGTCATTGTCACTAACGTAGCGTTTTTCAGATCGGGAGTTTTTTGAGAGGAGTTTGACACAATCGGCCCCATGGAGGATGGATCTCTCTTGATACGTAATTTGGTTGGTGGTTGTGTATTAATCCCGACCTTCACGGTAAAACATCCAGGATAAAGTAGACGATCGGGCCAGCGGTTGGATAACGCATTGGCGCCGATCGAAATAACGATTTGATTGAAAATGCAATGAGGCGGTAAGTCTGTTTTTAGAATGCTTTTCGAGATATTGTTTCCTCATGACGATAGTTGTGATGTTCATGTGTGTACCCAGAGTTGCCCCGTTTCATGAAATTTATTGAGGGAGAAAATACATCGCCTCGCTGATTATTCACGTTATGTGACTTGTGCGGTAGAATGCCCACTTCTCTTTGTTGATTCCGGTCGCTGGCAAATTACGGTATTGTTACCTACTTATCCACGTGCCGTGACTTTCGTCAAGTTAGGTCAGTTTTTAATGGAGGCCGACATCCTGAAACGCTCTTTGGTGTAGTGCTTTCGAAGTTTAAATTAATCGTAATATGCCGCTTTCTCACGAGCAGATTAAACGGATAGAGTGGGGACAGGAGCGGTTTACAGTCGCCGTGTCGCCTGTTGCCGGCTCGGTTTACAGTCGCCTGTCGCCGGCTCTCACCTGGTTAGTGACAGACTTGTTTTCGAAAGGATCCGGTCGCTCCATGCTTTTTTGGGGTGCACCTGAACAAGGTTAGTAGACTGGGATTTACGTTAGACTCCTCCCCCTCCTTTTTCTTGGACTGTCACGTTTTCCCAGGGTCCATAGGTTGAGTGGGGGGTGAAAATTATGCCCGTTAAGGGAATTTGGCCGCTATATGCGGTCGCACGGGGCCACTATGCCCGATTTTTCACACCACCACCTGGTGATGCTGGGTTGAATTGGCAACTTGACAACCTACGCTTGAGGCCTACACCCTGTGTGGTAGCGCTTGTTTTGAGGGGAGGTGAGGATTAAGATGATTGTAGCACAGGGATAGTTTTTGGGAGGATTTAGAAATTTCTGAAGCGGTTTTCCTTTTTAATAGGATCACTTGAGTTGTGATTAGTACTGTGAAATCTTGTATTTTGTTTAGGCTTAAATGGTCGAGTTGCAACAGATCAACGGTTGTGTTTTAAGGTCCGCATCACACATTCCACAAAGGTGTGCAAGAGCGACAAGCCCGTCCCAACTCTCATAGTCTCGTCGCGTGTCTAGCGGCAATGAGACAGGGGGGAACGACACAAGGGCACATACCATCCAGCAGTCTCTAGAAGTCTATATTGCATGTCCAGTGGCACTGACTAATAGGGAGGGAGACAAGCCATCTCCTCTCCCGGTCACGTTGCATGCCTAGCGGCAAGATGGCGGGGGGGGGGGGGGGGGGGTAAACTGTCCTATCTCTCCCAGTCTCGTCGCATGCCTAGCGACAATGAGACAACGGAGAGACGAGGTAAAACCATCATGTCTCCCCCAGTCTCGTCGCATGCCTAGCGACAATGGGACAAAGGGAAACTGAGACAAGGAGACAAACTAATGTCGCGTCTCACTCAGCCTCGTCGCATGCCTAGCGACAATGCTGTCCGGTCCCTTCCAGTCTCGTCGCGGGCCTAGCGACAATGAGACAAAGGAAGGGAACAAGAGCCCTTAACCCCTCTCCCAATCTCGTCGCATGTCTAGCGGCAATGAGACAGGGGGAATGGGGAATAGGAACTTCGGACGTGTGAGCGACAAGGGGTTGACTGTGGAAAAGTCAAACGGTGAAAGAAATCCCCTAAACCCAACCCACCCCTTAAATCACCCAGCAACGGTGATGGGGCAGGGAAGGGTAAACATACCGTAGGTCATCACCCGGAGAGAAAATCCGGTGAGACCGCAGGTAATGAGCCCAAATCCTCTCAGGGACTGTGGGCAACAAGGGGTCGACCGTGGAAAGGTCAAATAGTGAACGAAATCCCCTAAACCCAACACGCCCCTTAAGTCACCCAGCAACGGTGATGGGGGAGGGAAGGGTGAACATACCGTAGGTCATCACTCGGAGAGAAAATCCGATGAGACTGCTGGTAATAAGCCCAGGTCCTCTCATGAACGGAGAAGTGAGTAGGAAACGTCCCTTCTCCCCCAGTCTCTCGCGTGCCTAACGACAATGAGACTAAAGAGAAAGAGACCGAGCCCCTCTCCCTATCTCGTCGCGCACTTAGCGATAATGAGACAAGGAATGGGAAAGAGGACAGACGGGCGGTAAGGGATCGACCGAGGAAGAGTCGAGTGGTTTAGCGGAGTCCACTAAACCCGACGTACCCCCTAAATCACCCAGCAACGGTGACGGGGCAGAGAAGGATAAACGTTCCGTAGGTCGTCGCTTGGAGAGATAATCCGGTCAGGATGCAAGAAAAGAACCGAATCCCGTCATGGACTTAAGTCTACAGAAGAATCCATACCGTCTCTCCCCAGTCTTGTTACAAGCCCAGCGTCATTGACACAAAAAGGGAATGGCGACAAGTGACAATATGGCAGAGGAATGAAGATTATCGTGTAGCAATTATGAAAGTGATAGTAAGGAAGACGGATATAACCGTGGATATTACGCGGACACACGGCAGGAGGATAAAGGTGACTTAGGAAAGTCAAAGTTTCACACACCGCATCCGGGAAAAAGAGAGGCTGATTGGGGAGTAAACTAAAGAAGGAATGGGAGAACCGTCTCGTCACATGCCTACCAACAATGGGACGAAGGGAAAGGAGACAAAAGATAGCAAAGCTTGTCTCCTGTCTCCCAGGCCCATCGCATACCTGCAGCAATGAGACAGAAGAAATGGCAACTAAGCGATTAGGCTGTCTCTAGCCTGTCATCTGTCAAGCTACAGACGAGATAATCTCGTTTACCTCAATTGTCTCCCGCGACAATAAGTAAAAAAAAAAAAAAAAAAAAAAAAAAAATGGGAGGCAAGGGAAGACCGCAGGGATGCATGCGGCAGGTATGCACCAGAAGGATAAAAGAACCAATGGGAAGTTATCCGTATCACACACCCCGTCCGTATCCGTGTGAGGACAGGCTGGTCAGAGTGGGAGCCAAATTCGTCATGGAGACATAAGGGAGGCTTAAGGGCTTGCCTACCCCAGTCACGTCTCATTCGCCAAGGGATCAAGGCATCGTAAACGTATCATCTCTCCCAGGATCGTCACAGGAAGAGCTACAAGTGTATAGGGGACCAATGGGGAAAGGAGACCTGCACATTGGATCGTCACAAACTATATGACAGTGAGACAAAGGTCATAGATAGAAAGACAAACATCTGGGCTAGCTCAAGTTCGTCGGCGATAGTACGGCAATGGTCTCTCATCGCATATCGAGTGACAAGGATACAAAGTTTCGACTAGCCAGGTGTTATCACAGATCTGGCGAAAAAAAACGAGTCGAGGAGAAATACGTCTCATTTCTCCTCATCTCATCACATGTTAACAACATGCGACGGTGGTAGAACCTATTAGGAGACGGTGGGACGTTGCACCCTCGTTGCACCGTTCGGGCTGGCAGCAATCCAGATTTCTAGTATTTGGCATTTGAATAAGAGAGGGACCCGTCCCGCTCTTTCATAGTTCACTTCCGGACGCAGCGCAGAGGTGATTTTTTTCGTGAATTCTAGAAGTACAGTCAGAATAGCAGAGTAGTCTAAGGCGCAGGTTTTAAGTTCTGGTCCTCAAAGGAGGGCGTGGGTTCGAACCCCACGTCTGACACATTTTTTACTGTATGGTCTTTTCCGAAGGTGTCCCTGAGGAAGCTTCAGTGCCACAAAGAACCCACGTTTCACTACTGCGGCACCAGCCTGAAAAGGAACTTACGTGGTGTGGGGCACAATGCATCCCATACGAACCACCCGTTGAAAATAACGGCCTTGTCCCTGGAAGGGCTGTTTGAGAAAGCCTATCACTTTCAGCGATAAGGGAAACTCTTTGGCCGCTGAGGCTTTAGCGCCAGGCAGAAAGAACCAAACACTTTCTCCAGCGACGTCGTGTAGGTGAGGCCGTTCTTGGATACTCTTCATCGGCACACGTCGGGACGAAGATCGTGAGTTAGAGACCGCTCCGAGTCCGGTTTGATTCAGCACTCAGTATTATCCTACGCCCAAACCCCTCTTTTCTGCACTGTAAAAGGTGAAGACTTACCTACAGCATGAACAGGAACGGTGGTTCCGGAAAGGTTTCGGGCCGCATACTCCAATTACGCAGAGATTTGGCAGCGAAGTATTATGAATGTTGATGGAATAGGTGGTCCCTGTGGTGCAAGGATAACGACTTTGACCCATGCAACCCAACTGTTTAGATATTGGCTTCTTTCTTGGAAGATTTGTTCGAATGAAGACTTGGCCGCAGCTTCACAGGATACTAAGGCTGTACCGAACGAGAATTTTTCAACCGAACCGAACCAAACCGAACAAACCTTAAATAAGCCGAACACCGAACACTTCCGAACCGAACAAAAATGTACCCAATCAATCTATCTTAAACTAAAATGTGAAAAAACTCAGTCCACAAAGATTCATCAAAGCACAAGTTTCTTAACAAATGTAGGTATTTTCACATGGACTCGTTAGTCCATAGATGTTGTAAGTCTGTTTAAGCATAAAAAAATATTCACTTTTTTTTACATTTTCCTTATAACTTCTGAACCGTTAGAGCTAGGAACTTATGGTTTGGACCAACAGAAAGCTGGTGAAAAAAACCTTCAAAATAGTGTATTCAAACATCAAAATCCGTCGAGTAGAAGTGAAAATATGTTCGGTTTGGTATTTTGCTATGGAAAGACCGAACACCGAACCGAACCGAACACCCTCTGTTCGGCCGTGTTCGGTTCGGTTTGTTCGGTTCGGTACAGCCTTACAGGATACCGATCAGTCATTTATTCAGCCTTCAACTGTTTAGGCAAACAGAGCACGACAGACCACCCGGTGGTCCCTAGACTTATAGCTACCTACCCAAATGCCAGACCATGGACCCGATGCTTTCTTACAAAGTGGAATAACCCACTTGTGTTACAGGATTAGTCTCGTCCCTCGCACGACCCTATGTCTCAACCACCCCTCAGCCACGTTTCTCTGACGACGGTATTCCCGGTGGCGGTGACATCTTCAGCCAGGCAGAGTGGAGTCACAACTTCCTCCCGGAACGGGAGATCCCTTCGGTTAAAAAGGGGGCAATCCTTCGTGGCCCTCTCCGGCCCTGTTCAGGGCGAAGAACCTGAAACCGGGCCAATCACATGAAACCTGTAATAATACATGGCTTGAGGAATTAGCTGAAGGAGAGGAAGAAAGACTACAATTTCTGATCAAGGAACCGAGACACTATCTGGCAAAATCTAAAGTTCCACGAAAAAAGGAACACAGCGAAAAGGTACAACAACCCCTCTCTTCCCGGATGTAGTCTACCTCTACACGGACACGGTACGCGATGTAGTTCTACCACCTCAAAAGATTGGGGATAAGACGAAGAGAGGTGGATAGAAGGGCATACGACCTCAAACCCATCACGTAGACATACCCGAGCATGTGAGAGCGCTTGAAGCTGGAACGCTGGCTGCCTTATGGGCCGATGGATGAGGCACACCACTAGATGAAGTAGTGGCAGCCTGCTCCGGAAAGCTTAGAACTACCTCCATAACCACTACCTCAGGGATAAGAGTGGCTGCAAAGGAAGGAAGAGGTACAAAAACATATCGTGGCAGGCCAGATATTCAAAGAGTGAGAGGTAAAGGAAAAGACACACTCAAGAAGGTGGATACCTTCTACACTAAGTTACATTTGTAACAGTGTCGAAACATGAGAAACAAATGGGAAATCATGCCCACCGTCCTGAGTGACAAAGTCCGCATGATAACTGAAGGTAAGTATTTTGCAGATAGTAAGAAACGAAAATTTTAATACACATTAAAATTAGTTTTTACTATCAAATAAATACTTACCTTCAGAAAAAACCCAACCCGCCTCCCCGCTTCACGATTGCAAGAAAAGTTGAATTCTTAGCAAAAGTGATATGAGGGATGGAAGATGGCGGCCTGGCCTCTGCCTGTAGGCAGAGCAGCACGCCAGGCGGGAGTTGCATGCAACTGAATTTTAGATTGAGGTTTAAAACGCGGGTTTAAAGTTTTGGACAGATGAAGCTTAAAGTGATTTAAGCATGATAACTGAAGGTAAGTATTTATTTGATAGTAAAAACTAATTTTAATGTGTATTAAAATTTTCGTTTTTTTTTGCCCACCAATCGCGGTCGGCAGATTAATTGTGTTTTAGCGGCTTTGGCCATTCGCGGCCACAACATTGTGTTTTAGCCATTTTGGAAATACCCACTACTAGTAAATTCTTGCATTCAGTTCCTGTAATGCTTCTTTACCTTGAGGTTTCTTATTTCACTTGATCCGGGCAGCTGCGTAACCTCGACTGTACATGCGTTGTGCGCAGTCCCTCCTATAAAAGCTTTCAGGCGAAGCAGCCCACCATCTCTTTTCCTCAAGCTTCCGTTCAAGACGGTCGCGTCATTCTTTTCCCTCCTGCAAGACCACTTTCGCCGAAAGAAGCTTTCACCGAAGGAAACTCCACCGTTGAAGCGTTCGCCAAAAGATTTCACTGAAGGTAGACTTTCACCAAAAGAATCTCCTGAACGATCAACACCTTTCGCCAAAAGACTCTGCCCTTTGAGCTATGCCTGGATCTAAAGAGAAAGCCTTGAAACACTCGTCCCCGTTGGCTAGCCCTCCTGCAGTGAGCCGTAATGCTCTTGTCAACCCATCGCCTTCTCCTCCCCGACACCAGGCAACTGGCCCAATTCTTCAAGGGTCGACCACCTCTTCGCCCGTTCAGTGCGGACAAGTCGTCGTTCCACGTTCCTCCCACAATAAACGAAAGAACTGTATATCCTCCTCGGGTTCCAACGATTCCAAACATCCACATTCTCCACTTGATCTTTCATCCAACTCGTCACGCTCCGTCAGTCACTCACCACCTCCCTCACGTCCTCGCGTCGAGCTTTACGATTAGAAATAATTGTGCACCTACCCTCTCACTTAAGAATTTAGAATGTGTGGCTTGGCAGTTGTAATGACCACGTAGACTTGATCATGTTACCTTCCTGTGTTGGTTGAAACCATTAACGAAAGTAAGATAATTAACTAATGCAACATTTTTTTTTTTTTTTTTTTTTTTTAGGTCTGGGTATGGGCCCACTGTTGGATTTCACTATTCGTGTCGACCCTTCCATCATCCCGACAGCTTTCCTTGCCACAGCTGTAGTATTTGTATGCTTCAGCCTCTGCGCTATGTTTACTCGTGACCGAAAATTTTTGTACCTGGGAGGTAAGTCATGACTATAGAAAACCTTAGGTGAATGTGACGGCATGTACCTGATACCAGTACCCAGTAATGCCTGTTCCAAGTTCGAGTGACTTCAAGCAACCCTTCCGAATGTCAATCTAGTAGCAGTCGCCACTTGGCCAGCAGACCTTAGAAAGCACTCGCCATTTCACAATTTCTACTCGCCACATACCAAATACGTCTTGTATGATGCAGGGTTTCTTTAATTTATGCATTAACAAAATTATGCAATTGTCTTAAACTCCAGTATTAATGCAGAAAATCCAGTTATATAGCCCTTATAAATCTGAGCACAACGCCGCAAACCGTTCGTCTCTAACTTAAACGGTTCCAGAGATACCCCATTTTTAGTGGCATGCTCTGTAGCTAGTCGCCATTTTGGCGAGTAAGGCTCAATTTCTAGTCGCCAACTGCTGATTTCCACTCGCCAAATGGCGAGTGGCGACCGACATTGGGAAGGGTTGACTTCAAGTCTGATGTATTGAGTCCTTTAAAATATCCATAATGGTTCAGTAATCTCTTGAGTGTATGGGCCACAAACACGTATTTTTTTTTTTTTGGGGGGGGGGGGAACTGCTGGCGTGCAAAAAAGCACAGTCTAATTAAGGCTGTGCTGGTGCCACTTTCCCCGGTTTGATACTGATGCCCGATTCCGATGCCAGTACCGGTACTTTTGGTGATGTGCAGATATTGTATGCCGATGCAGATACCATGCCGGTGCCAATGCCGATGTCAAACGATAACTTAATAGTCAACGCTGTGTTGATACGTTAATAATTTAATAGTGCAACATACGTCGCACTTTTACAAGGGAATTGTTCGCTAAATACTTTATTGCTCAACGAGATCATGTAAACATTTTATATGTATAGGCCTAATCCTTTATTGACTTAGTTGCAGGCTAATTTTTAGTAGCGTTGGGAACAATAATTTATATTATTAATGTACGAAAATGCCAGCTCCAGTACTTTTTCCGGTACTTGTTTACCCGGCACCGGTACCAGTGGTACCTGCTGCAGCCCCGTACCAGTATTGGTATCTGCACAGCCTTAATTCTAACGTATTTCTGTAAGATGTAAACAAATTGTTGGGTTGTGAAGAATGGTTTAATCCGTTTCATCCAAGAATTTTCGTACATCTTACAGAAATGGCTTAATAACCATGTTGCCAGTATTCCCTTGGTTACTAGTAAAAAAAAAAAAACTCTTTCCCCCCCCCCCCCCTCCCCAAAAAAAACTTATATATCCACCAAATTAACAGTATATTTGTGCCCCATATATCTGCTGAGGGCTTACCTGAACCATTATAAACATTGTACGGACAATGAACTCGGACTTGTACTGGCTTTACAAATACTTGCTCAAGCTGAAATTGCTCTTCCTAACTTAGGCTAAAAGAAAAATATAATTTATCAAATTTCATGTGCCTATACTCTGTGCAGAGCCACATTTGTAGGATAAGAATAAAAAACTTGATAACAGATTCCATTAATTTAACTTAGTTAAAAAGACCAGTTATATTTCTTAGTCCAATACTTGTACAGTGCGGGACACGAACCCAACATTTCTGGCAAAAATATTCTTTGCCAAATTTGGAAACTTTTACTAATTATTAATTAATTAATTAGGACCAGCTCTTTGGTTTTTCGTTTAATACCCCCAAAAGTGCAACAATCACATACTGCCTAATAAATGAATACGACTACATAATTAAAAAAAACAAACCCATTTACTAAATTCTGATATCACGGGGTACTGAAGATGTAGTCAAAGTGTGTGTTCCAGATGTCGTGTAAATAATGTAAATATTTTTTTGGCCTGACGAAGATCCACGATTTGGATTGAAAATTCGCCGACGTTCATCAAAAACAGTTGAGTGAGTTGACATTTTTATCTATAAATACTGAAGAAAGCCATATAAATCTCCAGACCTCCACAAGACTGCCACTTCGCCACTGGTCCTGGTCAAAGCGCTTTCTCTGTGACACGGTTTAGTCAGTTTTGCTGCTCACCAGTTTCGTCTCGCAACCACAGGCAATCTAAGCTCTACAGTCTGTACCCTTTTGACTTTTTACCCTGCAAACAAAATATTTTAAAATTCACTCTCGAGGTGAAACATTTGAGTTTTGACGTAGCTATGTTCGTCACTTGATTGGCTTCTTAAACTAAAATAAATAATTGGTTCATTACTCGACTGCTTCAGTTTGTTTCAAACTGGTATCGCGATTGGGATCAAAACTTGATGTGCACTTTTGCCTTGGTGCTGCGCTGCGTATGTCTGGTAAAGGAACATAAAATTCTTAACACATCGCGATGCTTTTTTATACAATAGGCTGAGAAGCTCATTGTTTTCTACATGTTAATTCAGAAATCAAGGAACGGTGTACGCTATTTACCGATTTGCCAAAATGTCCTTTGAACACATGAAGGCTGGGAGAAACTGAAGGCCAATCGGTATGCAGTTGCTGTTGACGACCTCTCCAAACATCATGAACTCTCTTGGAAAAGCACCACAATGCTTCTAAAATCCAACACACAGTACGTGCCCCATTTTCATGTTTTGGAGTGCACCTTCACTTCCAGAATGCCAGGAAAACGCTTGTGAACACTCAAGAAGCCTCACATCGCGATGTCAATAAGATTAAATCCGAGTATAAACCCAGAAACTGAAGAGCAAGTGAGAAAACACTCCTCCCTCAAGTGTCTCGCCATGCTCCACAGATAAACTGCCCACAGCATCCCATCTCTCATCGCCAACTGGACACACGAACATTAAATTCAAAACGACTTCCTGTTCTCCAAGCATTACCCTTGAAGTGCCCGAAGAAGCTGGGAGATCTTCCAAAAAGATAAGAATCCACCAAAAATGTGCACTTTGGTTTAGTGGCGTACATCTTTCCTTGTTATGCTCATTCATTACCAGTGCCACTAACGGTAAGAGCTGTAAGCTTCGGCGTTTAAAATCAGTTTTGCATCAATTGTCGTATTACTGGAGCTACGACTTCCTTCTTGCGATTATGTTCTCTTTGTAGTTTGTGTTCATATGAAAAGATGTAACAACCCCAAGAATTGGCGAACCCTCTCCTACACAAATACTGGCATGTATTGCTCTTGTTCTTTCAGCGCATCTGACTGATGGATCAACGTAGACAAAGCCATTAAGTGTTATATTAAATTTAGTATATTTACATTGAAAAGTGCACAATTAAAACTATAATTATGACGTTTATACTTTGTCATCATTTGCAGAAAATAAATTAGGTCTAAACTTAATCACCAATCCTACCGCGAGGGGTAATATTTTTACATTTTTGGGAGGGAACGGCATAACACATCTCTGTATTTAGCACCACCTAACGGTACGATTGTACCGAACCAAACAAACCGAACCGAACATGGCCGAACGAGAGTGTTCGGTACGGTTCGGTCTTTCAAACGCAAAATACCAAAGTGAATATATTTTCACTAATCAACGGATTTTGATGTTGTTTGAAGGTTTTTTCACCAGCTTTCTCTTGGTCAAAACCACAAGTTCCTAGCTCTGAACGGTTAAGAAGTTATAAGGGAAAATGTAAAAGTAGTGGATATTTTTTTGTTTAAAGAGTTTCAACATCTATGGACTTACAAATCTATGTGAAAATACCTACATTTGTTAAGAAACTTGTGCTTTGACGAATTTTTGTGAACCGAGTTCTTTGACATTTTAGCTTAAGATAGATTGGTTTAATACATTTTTGTTCGGTTCGGAAGTGTTCGGTGTCCGCTTTTTTAAAGGTTTGGTCGGTTTGGTTCGGTTCGGCTGATAAATTCTCATTCGGTCCAGCCTTACCTGACAGTATCCCAGTAGAGTTGGAGAAGATTTGATTTCATGAGGGATTTTGCGTGTCACTGGAATGTTGGAATATATGTAACCTAAAGGTTTTGTAATGACCGACACAAAGGGGTTGACATGATACTTTTATTTCCTGTTGCAGGCATTTTGTCTTCTGGTTTGATGTTGATGATTTTCATGTCTATCGTCAATTTGTTTTTTGGCTCAATGTTCATATTCCAGGTAAGGCTTGCGAAATAATAGGTGTATCGTAGTGCATGGTATGTACAGCAATACGTTTTAAAAGGAAAGTCTGAATTTTTTAAAACGTTAAAGTCTAGTTAAGAAATCTTGTCAAGAAATCTAAAATAGGCACAGAAAATGCTAGCTAGCTCACCTTAGCGCTACTTCAAGTAAGTTTCTTACTATAATAACAAGAAAAGTATTTTCTGTCTTAAAATTTATCATGAATTTACTGCAGGAGGGTCTGAGCCTTGTGCCAGTATGCCCTTTGATTTTTTTTGTCAGTCTAGAACGAGAAGGAGAAAATTAACTGAAAGTAAGGCTACATTAAACTTTTTATTTTTTAAGCAAAGCAGGTTTACAAAATGATGCCAAAACTGTCACTAGTTTATTCACTTGTTCTTCCTCGCAAACCATTAAGTAGAAATCAAGAGGAGGGTGCATGTTTAATTTAAAACTTGTAAGACAGTCTTGGAATCGGTAAAGCATGTTTCAAAGTTATCGCAATAAAAACGTTGCATTTGCAATTTTTCGTCGAACCACAAGTCGTCTTCATCAGGCTTGGGGCATTTTCTGAGAATTTGAACTCGATGCTCTGCACCACTGACCTTTTATAAGGCCCATCGGGATAAGAGTTGCTCATTCAATTTTCACTGAGATGTACAGTATAGGACCGGTAGACAAGATGCTGTAGAAGAGGGAATGTGGTGGATTGAGTTCAAGGATATCTTGCTAACCCTCTAGAACAGAATAACGAAAAGTGAAATCTGATTTACTTTGGTTCGGAGAAATGAATTCATGCTCTTACTAAGGCTGTACCGATACCACTTCTACCGATCCGATACCGCATGATATGCTAAACCGATACCGATGCCGATACTGATTTAATTCAAGACGAGACTTCGTATTGCACTGTTATTTTTGGAATCGTGACCGTCTGAAGGCAGGGAACACAAAGTTCTCGATACAGATAATGATTTTATTCAGAATGAAACTTTGTGTTGCACTTCAGTTTCCAGAACTGTGGCAGACACCAGGCAGGAAACTACATCATCAACGATGAAGTGTGATATCTGCAAAGGAATCTCTAAGAAATACCGATTCCATTCCGATCCGATTCCGCTACATTGAATATCTACAGATTTACCGATACGGTATCTACGTCGGTACAGCCTTAATGCTTACGCTTTTCCAAAAGTCACTGGCACTGTTGTGCGCTAATGTTCAACTACCAATATTCTTCCACGGTGGTGCTGTGGATGTCCAACACGTTAGTCTTCTTCAGTCTTGTTTTATTGTTGGCGACTGTCGTTTACATTTGCTGGACGGGCGGTTGCTGGGTTTGAATTTTCTTTCCCACACTCATCTAGGCAAGGCCAGCTTGGGGGTGTTTGGCTTCCATCTTCGTGTAAGCTGCAGGGAGAGTTTTGGATGGATTAGGTGCTGGATGTCGGGACAGGCAGGGGGTTGGATGTTCATTGTTATTTTTCATGAGATTATCGAAATGGACAGCTCCGGACGCTGGAGTCCATCCTAATAAATCTTGTAAAAAATGCCAATGAACAACTGAACAACTCCCTGCCTGTACCCACATCCTACATCTCGTCTATCCAAAACTCCCAGCAGCTCACATGGAAATGGAAGCCCAACCTCTTCCCATCTGACCTTGCCGAAGATCAGTGGGAGAGAGGGGGAAATTCAAACACAGCGACTGCCCATCCAACGAATGTAAATGACGGGCTCCAATAATACAAACAAACAAACGAGCGTGAAGAAGACATGTTGGTCATCTACAGCAACACCGTGGAAGCCGATTATTGGTTGATGTCTCGCATATAAGTGTCAAGTGACTTTTGGAAAAGCACAAGCATGAATTCATTAGGCTAATAAACAAAATTCAATTTTATTTAAATCTGAAAACTTAAGGTGTCAAAGAAATCATTTTGGTTTAGCGTTTTACAAATAAACTTACAGTAACCAAGTACTATTAGAATGGCTTTGTCGAATGTCGTTGCTGACGATTAAATTTTGTAAATTTGCTAGTCACGTTACACTAAATTCGACTAGGTCAGTTTTTGGGTAAGTGTGTAAAAAATGCTGAGGTCAGGGTAAATTCGGAAAATCTGCTGGCAATATTTGTGGGAAATTTTGTGTATTAAGAACTTAACAATGAAAACTGGGGAACTGAATGATGTAGCATGAATAACTCCCATGTGCCAGAGAACTGGGGGATTCGCTCATCGCTGTGCATTCAGGAAGGAAAAAGGCCTGAAAATTTCTTCGTGTTCACTTCACTTATGGCTTGTAAGAGATTCAAGGCAAAAATTGGATCCCTTTGTGTGGCGACACAACCTTAGCAGTTAAAGGAAAGTTATCTACATTTTTTCGTACAATGGTTTTATCTGATGAAGAAATATTTTTCTTTATTGCCAAAACATCTTAACCTGGTAATTTCAGCATTACATTCCTCGAATGTGATGTTCCCCTGGAGGTTTCTTCCGGTTTGTAGACGCCTGCTTGCATAGCCCATCGCGCATGCGCGGCGCGGTTCTCCCATATAAAAGCGACAGCGCGCACGCTATCGGCATTCATTTTTCTCCACAGGTGTCTCCACGCCACCTCGCTCCCCGGTTCCCCGACTGTCGTTTGGAAAATTGGATTCTTCCCGAAGATGGACAACGCTTTAGAAGCCCACTCTTTGGGGGAAGCCCACTCTCGTGAGAAGAGTGAGAAGAGTGAAGAAAAGAATGTTGACGAGAGTGATGGTGAAGAAGAAAAACAGATCTACGATGAGGGAAAGCTCCCCACTACATCTGGGGCAGTCTATTGGATTCCGTGTAGTGACTGCCCTCTTGGTTATGTCGGCGAAACGAAGAGGAACGTTCGCATAAGGGTCAATGAGCACGCGAAAGCCACCTCTAAGAGAGACAAAAGAAGCGCAGTTGCAATCCACAGACTGAGAACGAGGCACGAGATTAACTGGGAAGGAACGAGAGTGATGCTTAAATCCAACTCCTACAAAGAGGCACACCTCCGTGCCTTGGAGGCAATTGCTATCCAACACTGCCAAGACAAAACTGTGGCACTTATGAATGTCCAAGACCCTGCTTTTAAGCAGATTAATAAAATTGTGACTCCCGAACTGTGTGAAAAACTGGAGACGAGGTGGAAGAAGTTTCTCCCTCTTGCAACAGCGACACATGCGGAGCTTGACAGCAGCAACCTGGAGAGTTGATACATCGATGAGGGGGGGGGGAGAAGAAAATTAGAATCATCGCGTTCGGTGTGGAAGTAGGACAGTTGGTGCGTGTGCGTCTCATTGCCCATGCCTGAGGAAGAATGCCAGTATAAGCATTCGAAAATTTGCTAGTTTGGAGTAACTGGAACACTTTTGGTACTGCGTTAAAAAGAAGTAAGTGATAATGGGCGACACTCGCCCATTCTCCGGACCGAAACTAGCCGCTCGACCTGTCGTCCAACTCCTCCCGGATAGGCCTAAGCGTCAGCCACAGCGTCGTACGAGAAATCGTACACGACACGGTCCGCCACCTACAGGTCAACTCGATGCCGCCTCCCTCCTGCACATCATCGGTGCGGAAGGCCCGCACCCAGGACTGGGTCGCATCCACCTCCAGCCGCGAAGGGCACAGACGTGCCGCTTCCCCCCCGCCGGCCTCGGCACCCAAGCACAAGCCAGACGACACACTGTCGTCGCACCACCCGCTGTCGCCCGCCCCTACTGCCGAGAAACGCATCAGGTTCCCGGACGACACTCCTGACGAAACCACCCTGTCGCTCGGTTCCGGACGGTTCCGGACTGCCTCCGGACTGCTTCCTGTTCAAGCGCTCAAAGGCACCGGACGCTGCCGTCATCAACCGTGGCCTAACGACAGGCCTTGGATTCGCCTCCAGGGACAAGGACGCCAGGCCCCGCTGCCTCCTGGGTCAGTCTACGACACTCCTAACGTGTCTACTCCGCAACGAAGGCTCCATTCTAGGCAAAGGCGACCCCTTTCTTATCGACACGGAACCCCCGAAGCCACGTCCTGGCCGTGAAAACTGCTTCTTCAGATCCTTTGGAGATGGCGCCACAAACCCCCGCAAAACCTACCCGGAATGCGAATTCATTTGCAGCGAAATCAAGATGGAATTCGGCACTTCGATGTCCATACCCAAGAGGGCCGACATTCCAACCTTCGTGCTGTACGAGAACGACAAATGTCTATGGCTAAGCCTACGGGCGGCCTCCCAAGCTAACGTCCTACACACGGCTATTAACGCCTATGTGAGAAGTTGTCGTTTGACAATCCTCCGGAAGAGCTCAAGAACTTACCGTCCCCGATTTCCCAACTCTTCCAGAAGGCCAACTTCGCCACCTATCACGCCATGAACTGGGCGACAAAAGCACTGTTCAACACCCTCCTCCTTCGCGACATCGCCCTATCGGGGGCAAGCAACCTAAACTTTCCACACGCTGAGAAATCAACCGATCCACGGGGGTCTGAGACTCTTTTTCGGGGACAGATCCCGACACTCGCTCCTCATCTTGATGTCTCAAAAAAACCAAGGCCGCAAAAACAATCCATGCCCTCAAACCGCCCGTTCTCGTGGAACAGACAAGCCAACCCCCGCCCCACCGACGACTGGCACAAGAACACGGCATCATTCTCTAGCCGCCCGGACGACACTGCCGCTCCTCAACAACGAAGCCAGCAGCCCTCCTTGCTCCCGCCCCGGCCAACGCTCCCAACAGAGGCGTGCCGCTACACCCGACCGAAGGAGCCGATTCTCATCCCCCGGGGGTAGAAGAATGCAACGTAAAAATCAACAATGACGCCCTGCACCTTGTTGGCCTCCCGATCGGGGCCAGATTACGCCATTTCCTCCCGGCCTGGCAAAAATTAACCACCAACCTGGAAATTCTGTCGATAATAAAACACGGCTTAATTCCGACGTTCCTTCACCAACCGCCGTTGTCGCCATCTCCTCCATGGGACTTCTCGCCCCAAACGACAGCTTCCCTGTCGTATGAAGTTTCGGAGTTGCTACGGAAAACTGTGCGGTACGACAACTCTCCAACGTACACCCGGGTTTCTACAGCTCGATCTTCACCCGCCCAAAGAAATCAGGAGGTCTACGCCTAATTTTCAACATGAAACCCCTCAACAAGTTCATCCAAAACGAACATTTCAAGATGGACACCCTAGACTCCATCCGTCAATCATTCATGCTGGGCGACTGGACAGTCTCCATCGATCTGGAAGACGCTTACCTTCACATCCCCCTTCATCCGGCAATCACCCACTACTTTCGTTTCATCTACGACCAGAAAATCTTCCAATTCCGCTGCCTCCTATTCGGCCTGAATGCAGCCCCTAGTCCTAAAACCAATCTTGGCGAACCTTCACCAGCACCAAATACAAGCCAATGCCTATCTCGACGACTGGGCCCTCAACAACCCAGACCCGTCTCAATTGGAACTCAAGGACAAAACCATCAACTTGCTGGGGTTCGGCGTGAACCTAGCAAAGTCACGACTCCTTCCAGAACAAGTCTTTACGTTCCTCGGAGCTTCATTCGACCTACGTTCGGCATCAATCTTCCCGTCTCTAGAACGCATAGAGGATCTCCTACATCACATCCGGCTCTTCCGCCTCCAACCAAGTTTCTCCACCCGGGAACTGAACTCCCTCGTCGGAGAAATGGATGAAATGGCCAACCTGGTCCCTTACGGGCAGTGGATGGTAAGACCATTTCATCACTACCGGATAGACAACCACTCAATCAACCAAAAGAATCCGGACAGACAGATCCCGCTCAACAAGGACTTCCCCTTTGAATCCCTCCTCTGGTGGTCCGACGTCACAAACCTGTCAAAATCCGTCCCTCTACAGGAACACCACCCGACCACCGAATCTTCACGGATGCATCAAGCACTGGCTAGGGAGCACACCTAGACAACCAGGAAATCTCCGGCTTGTGGCCTGCCACCCTCAAAGACCACATCAACGGGCTGGAGCTACGTGCAATTCTCCTAGCTCTCCGGCACTTCCTTCCACTCATCAAAAACAAGGTCATACAGATCCAGGCCGACAACACAACAGCCCTGGCCTACATCAGGAAAGAAGGCGGAACGAAATCAAGATCGCTCTACAACTTAATGACGGAAATCTCCAATCTGTGCATCCCACACAACATCACCCTCCTACCGCTTCACATCCCAGGCAACAGGAATGTGATTGCAGATTCTCTCTCACGCCTGAAACCACCAGCAGGCGAATGGTGCCTCAAGAAATCCATCTGCGAATCTCTCTTCAACATATGGGACAAACCAATGCTTGGATCTATTCGCCACGAGGCACAATGCCAGACTTCCCCACTACATCAGCCCAATTCCGGACGACTCAGCAGTAGCAGTAGACGCTCTCACGTTCCCATGGCACAACCTGTTCGCCTACCTATTTCCACCCTTCAAACTGCTTCCACAAGTACTTCGGAAAATCGAATTAAGCCAGGTCTATTCATCCTAATAGCCCCCCTCTGGCCGTCGGCAGCCTGGTTCCTGCTCCTCCTAAACCTAGCAGTCGACACTCCAAGAAGTCTCCCTCATCTACCAGATCTTCTGTCACAACAAAAGGGAACAAAACTACACCCGAACCTCCCACTCCTAAACTTAACACGGGTGGCATTCATCAAGAGGAGGCTGAACGCATCGCATCCAAAGCAACCAGAGAATCAACAAACCGCATGACAGCCACTGGTCTAAGTGGATTCATTGGTGTATCGCAAAACGCACAAATCGACTCAACCCCTCTCTTCCCGAACTCCTAAGCTTCTTCGGTGACCTGTTCAACATAGACAAACTCAAAGGCTCCACAATCCTCGTCTATCGGTCTGCATTAAACTCCCGTCTTCAAAGCTGCCGGTCGCACTGCCCTACTGGAAGACTACCGAATTTCTGCCTTACTACGCTCATAAAAAATCTACCGACCTACCACTAGACGTTCCGTCACCGACTGGGACCTCTCCATCGTCTTACAATCACTAATGGAGAACCCCTATGAAACCATGCAAGACAGCTCACTCCACCTCATGACCCGCAAAACTGTCTTCCTCGTAACGCTGGCAGCAAGTCTAAGATGCTCCGAGATTCAAGCCCTTTCGGCAGACCTGGCATACTGCATCTTCGGCCCAAATTTCTCATCAGTCACACTCTTCCCAAGAGCGTCCTTCAGAGCAAAAAGTCAAAACCATCCGAGCCCTCAAAACCCATAACATTCCTTGCCCTCTCAAACCTCACTGGGAACGAACCTGAACGCCGCCTCTGCCCAGTCAGAGCTCTTCGCTTCTACCTAGCCCGCACTCAACACGAAGACATACGGAGAGGCAGGAATCAACTCTTCCTTCCAGTGGACCTCCAAACCGGCGAAACAACAGCTGCCATGGTGTCACACACTGGATCAAAAAAACAATCGAAGCAGCTTACGGCAAGCACGGATTGAGTAAGAGCATGAGAATAGCGGCACACGAAGTAAGAGCTATCTCCACGTCTTGGGCCCAGCACAATGCCACACCAATCCGAAGAAATCCTAGCAGCAGCATCGTGGCGCCACCAATCCACCTTCACGTCCCACTACCTAAGGGACATGACGAAGGATGAATCCGGACTACACCGGCTGAGACCGATCGTCGCAGCCAGAACTGTGGTCAAACCCCCTTAAGCACTCAGAACAAAGCATAAGCAAGATCCATGAGGGAAGCAAGATCCATCCAGCTAGAAGCAAGACCCTCACACAACGGTCCTTTTCAGGGCCACCAATTCCCACGAAAGAAGACCAAATTCCTGTTTAGCCCAAATTGTTTTGAATAAAGTGCGAATTTTGTTCTTGCAGATAAAACAAATTAATGGGGGAAAGCCTGCTTGCATCCCCGGGCGCTCGTACAGACGTTGCCCGCCACCAACTTTGACGAGGTCTACTGGTAATGCTAAAATTACCAGGTTAAGATGTTTTGGCAATAAAGAAAGAACATTTTGCCGGCCCCCAGCGTGGCCGGCTAAAAATGGTTTCTTTTTGCCTAAAACATACTTAATCTTAACTCCCGCCCTGCCTCACCTCTCGAGTCACTGCCTGACACATTGAGAGTAAAATGAAGGCCGATAGCATGCGCGCTGTCGCTTTTATATGGGCTATGGGCTTTTATATGGCGCTGTTGGCTATGCAAGCAGGCGTCTACAAACCGGAAGAAACCTCCAGGGGAACATCACATTCGAGGAATGTAATGCTAAAATTACCAGGTTAAGTAGGTTTTAGGCAGAAAGAAACGATTTTTAGCCGGCAAGACTGGGGGCCGGCAAAATGTTCTTTTTAATGGGTGAGTGAAATTTATGTTTTTGACCGAACTGTCTTGTTATGAGGACATAATTAAGATCCTTGTGATTTTTCAAATGATAACGCAATTATCTTCTATTGACTTTTAAGTGCTTGACCTTAATATCCCTACTTGCTGTTCTCGCTGTAGGCATATTGGAACTGAAGTTTTATGCTTATTAGTATTGCCTTCAGTAAAATCTTGCGTTTGCTACACGAGGTAAATGTTCTTAAATAGTAAAGAATTTATATTTCCTAGGTCAACTTGTATCTTGGGCTGATGGTGATGTGTGGTTTCATCCTGTACGACACTCAAGTGATCATTGAAAAAAGGCGCCGTGGCGATGCTGATTACATCTGGTAAGCTATTAAACTAACTTAAATCATTGGTTTAAAAAAAATATTTTGTGAAAGGACATCCATATTTGGGTGCTGTTAACTTTGCATTTAATTTAAGGCTGTGCAGATACCAATTCTGGTACAGTGACCGGCTGCAGGCACTACTGGTACCGGTATCGGACCAGCATCGGGTAAACAAGTACCGGATTCGGCTTAGTTTTTCCAGACTCTGCATTTTGTTATATTAATAATATGGCATGTTGTTCCCAATGCTACTAAAAATTAGTTTGCTCTAAGTCAGTAAAGGATTAGGCCTGTAAGTATAAAATGTTTTCTTAACACACAAATGTTTACATGATCTCGTTGAGCAATAAAGTGTATAGCAAACAATTCTTTTGTAAAAGTGTTACAAAGGAACACTCTCTCTCCTTCCTTCTGACATTAGCGACATATGCCAGACTTGGAGAACTATTGGGAATGACTTTCCAAGCATGGATTGCTTGATAATACTATCCTCGGACAATGGCTACAAACCTTAAACAATACACTGTACCACTTAGGTTCCGGCTCCCTTTGTTCCATGGAGAACCCGAACGTCTCCAGTGCCCAATTTGAACCCTTCATTTCTATTTGGATGGAACAAAGCCTCCGTAAAAAAACAGGACTGATAGCCAAATCGGCTCGATAAGTGATAAACAAATATGGATTCAACCCTATTTCTGTTGCCTTTTGGACTTAAATTAACTCTCGGCCTTTGAGACTAATACCAAAGTCGTACCACTTAGCCATATTGACACGGCCAAATTGCATTTGTATTTATATATAAATCCTCGATCAAGTCGGTGTCCCCCACGATGTTGTCAAGACTGCTCAGTGATTCTTGCTTGCTTATGAACAGTTCTGCTGGATGCTCCCATTCCGGCACATAAATAGAGAGCTGTCAGTGCCAAACCACTGAGTGATTTGAACCATAGCAAAGCAAGCAAAGTACAGCCAATTTAAAGCTTGGCCTATGGCACGGTGTCATACAGGGAGTCAAAAGTATCGTCCCAGTGGATGTAGCAGCCGCATGATTTGGCTTAGCCATCAAACAACCATCAATTGTTGATCACCACGTACGGGGCCACGTTTTGTGATCAAGAGGTACCCCCACCTTGCTCCCCTTAAATAAATTTTTCACATCCGGTCCCTTTAGAAATAGAGCATTGGTCCCAATTTGAGATATGTGCGAGCAGTAAGTTCGTGATGAATGCAGAAAACAGCATGCAAGTCAGTCCACAACAGCACGAGCGATGTCCAAAACACATTAGTATAAATGTTGGCTTGAATGCATAAAATATCCTGAACAGTTGTGTGAATTGGTTTATTGCATGTAATAATTACAGTAGGAACAGCAAACGTAACGAAATTGATAAGGGTTTGGCTAGCACTGGTTTGTAGCACATGTAATAAACTGGTGTTCGACTTTGAACCACATGCGAGGTTTCCCGAAGCCAATTTTCAAAAAAAGTGCTCTCTGCCACATAAACATTCTGTCTCCGTAACTAGTGAGTGGTACCTCCCACCCCGTGAATCAATGAACAAGATAGAAGTCCTTTTGTGGAAGTGTTGAGATTAAGCAGGGTTGCTCCCCACCCTCCCACCCTTAAATAAAGTTTCCAATTCCGGTTCCTTTAGGTCGAATGCTAGTGTACTACATGTGCACAAGCATGTGCTAGCCAAACCCTTATCAATTTCGTTACGTTGTTACTGTAATTATTAAATGCATATCAACCAATTCTTACAACCGCTCATATTATTTTATGCAATAAAGCCAACATTTGTGCTAATGTGTTTTGGTCATAGCTCGTGCTATTGTAGACCAATTTACATGCCGTTTTCTGCATTCATCATGAATTGACTGCCCGCACATATCTCAAATTGAGACCAATGCCCTATTCCTAAAGGAACCGGAAGTTGGGTGGGGGGGCACCCCTGGATGATCTCAAAACATGGCCCCCTCCATGGTGACCAATGATTGATGGTTATTTGGGGGCTAAACTAAATGATGTGAGTGTCAAATCCACTGGGTCGATACTTTTAACTCTCCCTGTGTATTGTGTGTAGTTACAAGTGTTGGCGGCCATTCAAGTTTTCTGGTTTAGCTTAACCTACATATTAAGGGGAAAAGCGTGGTCACGTCGATGCGTTTTTTTTTACAAACTTATTGATCAGTGGAAGCTGGAACTCTGCTCCTTTTTTTGTATATTCTTTTCAAAGGCTCACCCCCAGTAAAACTTCTAAAAATGAACCTACAATTTAAAGTAGTAGGTAATAGTGTTGGTGAATTGGCCTATTTAAGTCAAACAAAACTTAGTATCATTAGCCAAAGTTCTCTTGTGGTGGCCCTTCTGGTTTGTTAAGTAAAAACAAAACTTATCATTTAGCTAAAGTTCTCTTGTGGCGGCCCTTCTGGTTTGTTAAGTAAAAACAAAACTTATCATTAGCCAAAGTTCTCTTGTCGTGGCCCTTCTGGTTTAAGTAATTTGGCTTCAGTTTAGTTGGCTACTACTCATGGCTTTCCCTGGCCAAGGTAAGTTGGCAGGCATCAGTGATGTGTGCATTCCCCACGTTTTGTCATTGATTTTTGATGGTGATGGATTAGTGGATGACGAGTCTTTCGTTCCTGAGAAAGTCACATCAAACTAATCGTACGACAAAACCGCAACAACAAATTTTGTTCGGGTCTTGGGAAAAATGAATAATTGACACTTCTGATGGTTGGCACAGCTAATGGCACTTTTTTTTTTTAATCCAACAGGCATTGTGTTGACCTATTCATTGATTTCATCGGTGTGTTCCGAAGATTGCTTATTTTGCTAAGTCAAAAGGTAAGTCAAGGTCTTAAAACTTTAGATGACACACATTTTTGCAGGATACTTTGTCTAATGAAATGTTGAATCCCTTTCTCCCTTTATCTTTTTGTCTTGTGGCCACTTCATTCATAAATATCAGCAGGAACGGGAGAAGGTAAACAAATAATGTTGGTGTAAAACTCGCTTACACTAACTTGCGTGCTTTTCGTCGTTAGTATTGTCTGTCACAAATCATTCTCACAAATGATTCACATTTGCATTTTATGGTGTAGTAAATCTGTTGTCACGCTTAAGCTGCTTTGCTTTCGGATCTATAAAACTTCATAACTGTAGCCGTAATTAGCATGTTACAAATTGATATGGTGGCACGCTTAAGCCTAGCAAAGTTGGGATGCTTTTTCTTGGGCACAGTCGCACATATGTTCTACACCAATTAATTTGTGGAAGGTTTTTGACAAATGGCGCAAATTTCTTTCATTTTCGTAATTTTTGACTGATTTCAATGTCCCGATACACCATTTCGATTGTCTCTGCGAGCCTTTTTATTTTCCCACAGCCATAGATAAAATATTGAATGGTCACATAATAGGCAAATAAAAACCCTAAGAACTGTAGGCCACAAAACAAAAAAGATGTGCTTCTCAGGCCCCTTGCTGGTCCAAAGTTTTTTATTAAGTTTTTGTGATGAAGTTGTTTTTGTTTACTGTCAAGACTGCGGGATGGCGATCCTATGGCACGCATGCCCAAGCTGGGACGCAGGGGGCTTTACCAGTGGCACGTAGTCCTCTCGAAAAATAAACGCTGACAGCATATTTTTTTCCTTGCAAATTAAGACACGTATAAGAAGTTACTAAGAACTTTCCTCTCCTCCTCTTTATGAGCAGTATGCTCACAACTCAACAATGTAACAGCCAACGTTCAAACCATTCCACTAGTGGTTGCTAGGCAACAATAAGTAATGCAGGCAAGCCAACCAAATTTGGCTGGACAAAAGCCACCAACACATAGGACACTAATTCGGAGAAAACCGTTGCCAGACAAGGCCAAAATGGAACAAACACCAAAATACTAAAATACCAAACAAATAACATACTATGTTTATAAAGAAAAGAAAACTATAATTTGGGTGGCTTGTCTGCATTGCTTATTGTTGCCTAGCAACGTCTAGTGGGGTGGTTTAAATGTTGGTTGTTTTTGGGTTTATGTTGAGAATGGCGGTGATTGGATATCGAAAGGGATTAAATTTTGACTGAGAGACTGTTATTTAACTTTTAAATTTAGTGAGTTTTGTGAATAAACGGTCAGGTCTTGCAGTGACTTTGAAAATGAAAAAATTCTCGAGAGCAAAGAATTTTTTTTTCATGCCTAACACCTTGCCTATTTTTGCGAGTTCCTGAGAAAGATTTTTTTTGACTTTGCTGGGCTTTATTCACAATAATAATAATATGGATCTACTCTTCGCCTTGGGTTTACTACTCACTTTCCTGTAGCAATTACTGGAATAAAATTGATTAATAAAGGCGACAAGGTAAAAAAAAAAGCTTCTTTGGCACATGCGGTTACAAAAAATCTTGGGTGTGTCATCCTGTTTCTGTTCCTATCGATATTGTGAAATATTTATTTTTGAATTAATACCACCAAAATTGACTATTTTTTGACGTTTAAATCGCCAGTCTTGACAGATGAAATTCTAAAATAAAATGTTTACCCACATGTTCGCAGCAATCATAGCCTCTGATTGTATGGGTGAGAACTTTAATTTGTACTTCATCAACACAAATAACCTCCCCAATTAAATGTTTGCATTGTCTGCATTACAAAGATGAAAGCACCAACTTTCATCCAACTGTTAAAATAAATAAATATTCCGTCGGGTTCCTCTGGACTCCCTCAAGGAGTCAAGAGGTGAAGTTAAAAAAAAAATTGTGATGATAGATAGGGTTGTAAAATTCCGATTAATTGGTTAAACGTTTACCGTTAGGTTAAAATAAAAAAACGATTAACGCCCCGTTCCCCAATTCGAGTTCACTCCATTTTTATCGTTCCGTCCGAAAACTAGCTTCGCGTGATGTCACTTGAGGCTCTGCTCCGATGCATTCAAAGGTATCATTCCACGAAAGAACCAATCGGAGGTGGCTATACTAAAGGAGTTTCAAAACGCACATCGAGAAATAAAAGCAGTGAAGTTGAGGACATCATTCATCGCAGACAAGGAAACTAGGACTCCCAGCTTTCGAACACTACCAAGAAAGCAATTTTTACTGAAACTTGGGTCTCGTATATTAAATTTTGTTGTCTCGGTTTATAAATTGCTGCATCTTGGAAAATAATAACTGTGAAACATAACGTCACAAATACGAATCGCTTCTTTCTAGTTTTAGAGTAAGTCTGACATCTGGAAGGTCAAAGCGATATTGAGTATGCGTTTGCAATGTGAAGGGGTTGTGTTCAGAATGCTTTCAGAAATTATTTTCAAAAATAAATACCAACTTTATCGATCAGATACCAATACCGAACCGGGTATCCAAAATTGTATCCCCAATTTTTCATCAAAGGTGTAGTTTCTGCAAAAGTCTAATAATTATTAAAATTAAATAGTAACACACAGTTAAAACAGCAAAACGCCACGAACCGCATGTCGTAATCTCGAACGGTTCCAAAGTTATCGCCATTTCAGCGAAAGTTGCCGAAACCGATAATCGCAAATCGAAAATCACTCCCTATGCTCCTATGCTTGCCAGCCGGAGGTTTGGTTTGTATTAAACACCATCTGACGGGGAAGCTAGCTACAGCTTTAACCCTTCGTGGGACACAAACGTCATATAACGTCTTCAATAAATGTCGCTGGGAGACCACGAACGTCATACGACGTCCATTTAATTCTCATGATGGTTTTGTTGTCCGTATCAGGTCTTTTCATGTAATTTTTAGAAGTCTGTGTGCTAGTAATCTTACTACCAAAAATTGGTGCGTTTGTTTTATTGCACATAAAAAGATTTGTTACACAATTTTTTAGAATTTTATTAGCGTACGTGGACGGTGCTTGTACTTATCACCAGGAAATAATGGCCTAGGATAGTTTATTTGTAGACAAATCATGGCGAGCAAAGGGTTGTGAAGTTGGTTAAATTTGAGCATAGGAGCATAAATTAAACGATTTAAGCCAGTACTCAGGTAAGTATTTTAAGATACTGCGAAAATAGGGACAGCAAGAGCTTCAGCGGCCATCGCCTGGGTCGGAAATAGGCATTACGTAGGCAGCCAAGTTAAGCATATTTTTGACGAAGCCATGAAATCGGAGGGAATCGCTTCCAAAACGATCCAGAGTTCACAATTGCAGAAGACAACGAAATAATCCGCCCAAAAAAAGAGGGTGACAACAAAAAAATCACATCAAGAAAACTTCATTTTCCAAGATGCAGCAATTTACGAGACAACAAAATTTAATATATGAAACCCAAGTTTTAGTAAAAAATGCTTTCTTGGTAGTGTTCGAAAGCTGGGAGTCCTAGTTTCCTTGTCTGCGATGAATGATGTCCTCAACTTCACTGCTTTTATTCCTCGCATAAACTGCTCCGTTTTCGATGTGCGTTTTGAAACTCCTTTAGTATTGCCACCTCCGATTGGTTCTTTCGTGGAACGATACCTTATTCAACGTTTAATCGTCAAGAAGACAAATATCGTTTAAATGATTAATCAGCACAACCCTAGTGAGGATCATCCTCTCATCATTTTCTTTTCTTCCATTTTACCTCCTGAAGTCTTAAAGGGACCTACATGTTGGGATACTACATTTAACAGTTGGGTAAGAGTAGGTATTTTCATTTTTTATTATCTTTGCACCCCTACGAGATGCAATTTTAATTGTGTGCATTAAGATGAAAAATACTGACAGAGTTAAAATCCTACTTCCCAACTAACACGCCCAATGATAGCTAGATCCCAGCGCCTCAAAATCTGTCAAGTGTCCCGACACACTCCCATCAAGACTGTGTTCTGTTCCGTCCTACATTTTTGAGTTTTCTTGATGTGATATTTTTGTTGTCACCCTCTTTTTTTGGGCGGATTATTTCGTTGTCTTCTGCAATTGTGAACTCTGGATCGTTTTGGAAGCAATTCCCTCTTGATTTCATGGCTTCTTCAAAAATATGCTTAACTTGGCTGCCTACGTAATGCCTATTTCCGACCCTGGCGATGGCCGCTGAAGCTCTTGTTGTCCCTGTTTTCGCAGTATCATTAAAATACTTCCCTTGAGTACTGGCTTAAATCGTTTAATTTATGCTCCTATGCTCAAATTTAACCAACTTCACAACCCTTTGCTCACCATGATTTGTTTACAAATAAACTATCCTAGGCATAATTTCCTGGTGATAAGTACAAGCACCGTCATCGTACGCTTAATAAAATTCTTAAAAATTGTGTAACAAACCTTTTTATGTGCAATTGGTTGTATTTTAATGAAAACAAACGCACCAATTTTTGATAGTAATGTTACTAGCACACAGACTTCTAAAAATTACGTGGAAAGACCTGATACGAACAACAAAACCATCATGAGAATTAAATGGACGTCGTATGACGTTCGTGGTCTCCCAGAGACATTTATTGAAGACGTTATATGACATTCGTGTCCCACGAAGGGTTAAAGCTGTGGCTAGCTTCCCCATCAGAAGGTGTCATGCATGCTCCCTATCTTGGGCACAAATCAAGCAGGATCGGTTCATAGGTTCATGTACGTGTTCAAACAAAAATTGGAAAAATCCTGTACACTACCCATTGGACGACACGTGTTCCCACTTTTAAGAACCCATGTGCAATTTGTCTTAAAACTTTGAGAGATCCGAGGACTTAGCGAAAATCCAACCAGAAAACAACCAAACGCAGCCGTTCGATTCCACAAGTATGTCGAAATATTACTCTAAGCATTCGTAGGAAGGTTCGGGTTCGCATCAAAATTTGTTGGACAAGTAAATTGCAGACAAGTTTTTGACAAGAACCCGGGCAAGACCTTAGGCTTACATCACGGAGAGGATGATAACGCGGATGACGAAGACGACGTGGGCAAACAGTCGGATAGAAGCATTAGGCCTAACGCTAAGCCTACCCCGGAGGACAACGTTTCATCGGTCAGCATGGCTGCTTCCGAATCAGCTTTCGATTTTCGTTCCATGTTTGCTAACTTTCAGGATGGTTTAGCGTCACAGATGCAATCATGTTACCTTTCGCTATAGGGTTTTGTTTCTAAAATTATGGACGCAATTGTAGATGCAAATTGTAGGTTCACAAATAGGGATCGGCGGAATCTTATACCAAATCTGGATTGGGAAAGCAAAAGAAATTAAAAAGGGGAAAAGAAAGACTGTTTTAAGTAAAGCTCAGCATAGCATACCTCCGAAGTCCAAAAAGCATTTACATAACGATCTCGCCATAAAAGTTCAGTTATCCCGATCGCCACGGCTTCGGAATGCGATAGACGCAGTCGCACACGAGTCGGTTTGGCCTCCTTTGTCCCGCTCACTACGGCACCAGGACGTGCCGTCCATACGTGCAACTCTTACTCGAATCTACCGGTGCTTGCATCAGTACTTGCGGTGGTGTAGATTAAAAGCCAGTAGCTGAAACCTTACTATTATCTGAACAAAAACTGAAAAGAAACTTGCAAGAACTCTGCTCGATATTCGGATCTTGCTCGCACACCCAATTTAATCCTCAAGTTTACTTGAAGCTTAGAAGTTAACGTTTCAAACGTTATGGATAATCTATTCTTTTCTACTATGGATTTTTTTTAAACAGTGGAGAAAAATGCTTGTCCAGCACATCACTGTTTAGAATGTATAAACAGTAGAAACAGCTTAACATACGTTATTTCTTTATATGGGCCGTTTCACAAGCCAACTCTTATCTTTTTAATACATTTCTTTGTTTTTCTTTGTAGGAGAAGAAGCGAAATGACTAAGAATTTTGAGAATGACAGTGATGGTGTTTGCACAAGTAAAAGTGGTCCAGTCAACCAATTAATATTTGAAGGAAACGACACACTTGAAGAGCACGAATACACCATTTTCATACATTAAAAATCGGAAAAGTTTGTAGCACGGTTTGAATACACCATGTATTATACCAAAGTTTTGTTAAGGTTTTGAGTGCTGCTTAGTTTGAAATTGTTGTATTAAAATGTTGGCTCAGTTCAGTGTTATTTTTTTTTTTATTTATTTATTTTGTTGTTGGCTAAGTAATTTAATGTAATTCAGAGGTTGTCTGATACTTTTCTTAAGTTTCTTGAAGAGACAAGATTTTTCTCACTGATCGTAAGTATTATGCAACAAATAAAATAAATAAAAAACAGGCTTGCAAAATTTTTGTTTCCGTTGGTGCTTTTAAGGCACGTACTGTTATGCACTAAGGTGATATTGAACCATTCTGGTTCTGTCATTCCACAACAAAATGTTTACCGATTGGTCATTTGGCCATAAAAGAATTACTTGCTTCATCTTGTTGATACGAATATTACAGTTTTGGTTTTAATAAAACCTGGTGCCAAATGCAATCCATAATTTTTTTTAAATCTCAAGAAATATTCTAGGTAGTGCTACTCATATTTTACACCATTTCTCGTTTAACAGCAGCTTGGTAGTGTTCCAATAATACATTTTTTACGTGCACATTTAAAGCCTGAATGGTCCTGGTTAAACTAGATGCGCTCCATGACTTCCATTATTATTTCCGAGATGACACACTTTTTTTTTCTGCTGGTAGGCTACCAAAAGTTCAATCCAAATTAACTTGTTTGGACTGGCTATGCCGTGTTTGTTTAAAATATATATTTTCAACTAAGTTAATTCTTCACTCATTGTAATATATTTTTTGTTTTGTAGGATTAAGATTCGTAGCGTTAATTACTCGCATAATGTAATTAATCCTCAATGATTTGTTAATGAGGACTTTTTATTAATCTTTAGGAATCTTCTATTAACTGTATTGTAAAAAAATCAAATTCTATGTAATAATTACCATAAATTCAATCTTTGCCACTACATATTCAAGTTTTTGTATGTGAAAGGATTTAGGTTGTTCTATCTAAGCCGCCTCTTATTTGAAAATTTAAATTTTCCTCGTCAGTTAAAAAGTTGGCAGTAAACAGGTTTGTAATTTTTTCTGATGTAAGTCTGTGAATTTTGTAATGTAATTGGGAGTGCAACCTTTATAGTACAATGCAATTTCATAAATTTTTGAGTGAATGGTACTGTAGGTTTTTTGGTGTAAAATAAAAATTTGATAACTTAAAAACACATCACTTTGTTCTGAGTCACTGAAGTTGAATGCTGTGCAGTAGTGCTGCATGCAGAATCACTACTTTTCCTTCCGTTACTGTTCTTTTAAATCGTCCAATCACGATTCAAGGGGGGGGGTTCTTCCTTGGTGATTGTTTTCTATTTCAGTGATGGATGTGGGTTCAGCGCCCCCTGAGGCAGTCCGACATTTCTTCTGTGGTGAATAACTTTTATTGCCACTAGGGGTGTGCGAGTAGAATAATTTTAATTCGAGTCGAGCCGAGCCGAGTTTGCAACAGAAGAATCGAGTATCGAGCCGAGTTCGAGTATTTGATGAACACACTTATTTGGCAAGTGTCGTTTTTATTTGTTAGTGTAATAACAATAAGATGCTGTTTAACGGACTGTGTGGTTCAACGTCTACAACTAGTTTTCCAGTTTTTAGGATGTAACTTTAAAATGGTTTGAGCTAGTGACTTTTAATTCACACCACCTGAAAGCTCTCGTCGAGACGATGAATTTGGTATATTTGAACGTCAAAAATTGGCGAAGTTATGGCATTTTCACCGGATTCGAGTTTTCCGAGTATGAATGCAAGCGACGAGCCGAGTTCGAGTACAAGTTGCATACTCGGCTCGGCTCGAATTTTTCGAGTATCGCACATCCCTAATTGCCACAAAATGTGGACACTGCAAGCCATTTCCTAAACGAGTACGGTTTTTTTTTAATACCGATAAATCAGTTGACTCGGTAGGTTACTTTGGTTACTCTGAAGATACGCGGCCCACAAGGTCCTTGCACTCTTCCCACGGTTGGCCTTCTCCAGTCCAGTGAGCACGCATGCCACCTGGTGGCAACCAAAGACAGTTTTAAAAGATGGCCTCCGACAATGTAACGGTTCGTGTTCTGCTCTGCAATAAAGTGTTTCATTGCCAAGGTTCTCAAATCGTCTCATTTCGTGCTTGTCTGGGATTGTCGGCAATGGGGAACCCGGTGCATCGCAGCAACTACTGTTAAATTTGACCCAAAAGTCAAAAAGGTTTTCACCGCAAATCCTGTGAATTTTCAACAACCTGTACTGTGTTCAGCTCTGCAATAAACTTTCATTGCCAAGGTTCTCAAATCGTCTCATTTCGTGCTTCTCTGGGATTCTCGGCAATGGGGAACTCGGTGCATCCCAGCAACTGTACTGTTAAATTTGACCCAAAAGTCAAAAGGTTTTCACCGCAAATCCTGTGAATTTTCAACAACCTGTGCTGGTTATCTTCAGGCAGTTAAGTCACTAGCACCCACACACTCATTACTTCCAAATTCATACTCCAAACCCAACGATCTTCCAAAATTAAAAACTCCCCCTCATCACATCGCAGTAGGCCTGAGCTTTCCTGGCTGGTGTTGGCGCTGCTCATAGCCTGTGATTCTTTGTTTCGTCCTCCGTAGTTGGTGGTGAGAGGAATTTCTTCCAGCTTGCTTCCGGTGTAGTTTTGCATGGGGTGTCGCCATGTTACTAATCGTTTTATATGCCGGTTCTTGAGTTCAATAGTTTTATCCTCATGGTTCTACACTCCTGAATGGCCATCGACAAAGGCCCAGTGGTGTGCCCCCGTATTGGAATCTGACTTGAGCACGATTTTAGTCTGCTCCCAGTCAATCTGGTGTTTGATTTTTAGCAGTGCATGGCCACAGTTGTCTTCTTCGAAGGTGGGCTTTCCAGTGCTCCTTAACCCTAACACATCCAATGTTTAATCTTCCCAACGTACCCGCTAGGGCACCCCCAGCATGGAAGCCAATAGACTACCGCTGGCCCCAGGGCTTTGGATAGTCATTCAAACATCAGTCGGCATCTTCACCCCTCCTCTCCTGCTTTCCTGTTCTGGTGGCCGATCTTCATTTGTCGTCTGGGCTCTTACTGTCCTCGACCTGGTTTGGTACTGGTGTTGGTACCTCGTATCTTCAGCCGCCTCCTGCTCCCCAGTGCTGTTGACCCCAGGTTCACTAGTGGTGGAATTTGGCTTTTCCCTATCTTCTTGCCTCATAATCTATCTTCCTGGTGTTTTTTTAATAGCGTTAAAAACAGGTAATCCCCACTTTAAGAAAGGCTTTTTTTTTTAACCCTTTCCCTTGGATAATGTGACAATCTCAACCAGGCTCACATTGGGTGGGTCTTTCGGCTTCACCTGGTGCAAGGGGTCTTTCCAGGTTTTGGCTGTCTGTATAGCTTCATTCACCGCTCTAGCAGGGTACCGAAGGGCTAAACATTTTTCTTGCTCATTCAAACCACCTACTGCCTTCCGTCACCTTCATCAGTCGGCTTCGGATCCTCCTTATTTCTCCTTTCATGATAGCCAACAACAGGGATTTGGGGTACCCCGATGAAAACTCAATACTCCGTTCAGTTTCAGTCGTTTTCACTTAAGGTTCCCAGTAAAGCTTGCCTTTCTTCCCTCTGCTCACCACCGTGTCAAGGAAAGGGAGTGCCTTTCTCTTTTTCCGATGTAAAACCAAGATCGGTTGCCTAAGAATTCAGTGTCTTCGCTACTTCTTCCAGCTCCTTTTCTTTTCCTGCATTGAAGGTGTGTCATCCACAAATCTTACCCAGATCGTGATGGATGAATGCTTGTGAACAACAACTTCGTCGGCTTTGTAGGGCAATCTCAGTAAACCTAGGTTAGGAGGAATACCCCGTTAGAGTGCCAGCTACTTGCCAGTACGTTACCCCCGGGAACTGGATATAGATGTTAACAAAGCTTTTAGTAGTCGGCGGTCAAGCTGGACTTCCTTCTTGATCTTTTGTCTCCGAGCTGCCTCATCAAATTTTTGCATGATAGGCGGTGTGAGAGGCTCGGTTACAATGCTGTGATGTCGAATGATCTAAGGGCGTCCCCCTCTTCATGCCTCGCTCCTCCAGCTTCCTGAGAAAATCATGTCCAGCAGCCAGATGTCCTTCTGTAGCCTCGGTGCAAGGAACCGGTCGATAGGTTGGGCTGGGCCTCCCTTTGCTGATGTAATTGCACAAATTTGGTTCCTTATGCATTTTCGTTTGGCCAAACACACTGGTAATTTGGCTTCAGCGCACGGACGAGACACTTTGCAACATCCTCATTCAGCAGTTTTTCTTTAACTAGCTTCTTTAGATGTCCTGCAAAGCACGAATGGAGCATGTGCCCAATACTAACTGGTGGTACATTCGGCAGTATTGTAACCCTTCTCCACCCTTTGGACATACTTGCCGCGGCTACCGTAATACAGCCGTGAATGAAGCTATACGGAAAGCCAAAACCTGGAAAGATCCCTTACGCAACGTGAGGCCGAATGACCCACCCAATGAGAGCCCGGTTGAAGGTTGTCGCATATTTTCCGAGGGGAGGAGAAAGGGTTAAAATATCCGGGCAAAGTGGGGATTACGAATTTGCCACACTCCAATTGAAACTAATGGAACACTTAAACGTGAAATAAGGACGGAAGACGGAAAGCTAAAGGCTCAACAAGAGTTGAACTTGAAAAGTATTGTGGGACCATGCCCAGTACGTGATTGTAGTTGAACAGGAACAAGGTTGCAGTGACGTGTTTTGATTTGAGGGGTTTCAGTAATGTATCATCCTGGAGGACTGAATGACTGAAGCGGCTGACGAGTAAAGGTAACTTCGGTTCCTAGCCAGACACACAACTTTACTTCGTCAATACTAGCGGCTCGTGTAATGGAAAGCCTATCTGTGTTTGCTGCGCGCAGATGGCCCAAGAAGGAGCTAACTGTGTTGGCACAGATCAACTGAGGTGGTCAGCACTAAGCCTGTTAGCGGAACTTGAGTGTGTATGCAGAGGAGTGCTGGGTGCAGGAGAGTAAACAACACTCGAAGGCTCGGAGGTTATCGGAACCCGTCATTTGCACAGGTTGGTAGTATGCCACCACCTGTCCCTGTTCGTGAGTCTGCGGATTTGGAAGATTTGCGCACTGAGCTCATGTTTCCGTGAACGGTGAGCATGCTGCTTACAGTGCTGACACAGCACCAGCCATCATTGCAGTGTCTTTTGGGTACATTGAACCCAGCAGCTGCCTTACTATCCACGTCCGCCCAGCCTGCTAGTGTCCTTGCTACTGTTACTACTCATTTCCCAAGCCCGAGGTGATATTTGTTACGTCTCTGCCCTCAAGGAATGCGTCAAAGAAGGTGCCAAAGGTTACTGCTCGTAAAGCCTTGGCACTGCCTGTGACTATGCCACCACCAGGAGTGCCTTCGAAAATTGACTCCAATTGAGTTACTCAGGTTTCTCTTGGATCATGGAGTAACTCAAAATAGTCCACCCTGGCACTCCTGATCAAGCATTAGTATACACGATCACTTCACTCCTAGGAAGTTAATACACGCGGTTGCGAGATTTTGAGTTACTCCGGGCAGTTGGGTCAATTTTCGAAGGCACCCCAGGTCAGATAATGAAACAGTCATTAAGCCACCATCTAGGTGATAGCACCTCTGAATCCCTCAACAACTAGATCCTCCTTTGCCTATGGGGCAAGGAAAGATATTCTGTACCATTCTCCAGGGCTATCCCCTTCTTCCAAGGACAGCTTCATCCTGCAACTCGCTCTATCTTTGTATTCTGATTGAGAATTCAGGCGCTTAACGAGTTGGTCAGAAGGAAGGAGAAAGGGAAGTCTTAAGCTTGCTTTCTGACTACGCATACTATAGTTTAGTAGACCTGCCACAGTTATTGTACCCAGATAAAAGAACTGCTGCTACTTTTGTCACATGGCAACCTCTGTGCTGCTGCATACAGGCTCCTTACTTTAAGATGGCAGATAATCCGGTTGTTCGGGGATACTCTGTCTACCATCTGGATGCAAATTCTGTGCCACGTACGCATGGCGAAGTTGCAGTACTGGTACACCACTTTTAGGCCCTGCATGCCAGTGTGCTCTGTGCACTAGATTTCAAGTGGTAGCAGTTTGAGTTTCTTTCCAAGTGGATATTTCGATCTGTTCATTTCCACCAGCATCCTGCCCCAATCAGTATTTCTTTGGCTGGATGGAGAGGACTTACGACAAGACCTGGCATTACGGGATTCTCCACATCCTCTACGACTATGTCTTGATGGGACGGATGCCACTGTTCCTTTTGGCTCTCCTCTCGGGCCGATCTTTTCGCATTCATGTCGAGACAACTCCTTATCTGTGGTATTTGGGGAATGGTGTGCCTCAGGGATGTATTCTCAGTGTTGTCCTTTTTGCCCTTGGATTCAATCCCATTATCGAGCAAGCCACTGTTGCCCAGTCATTGTTTGTTGATGACTTTGGCCTTCACTTTCAGGCAGCTGTTAGGCAGACCTGTCAGTGGCAGCTACCGCTGTCTATTATTAGAGTCTGGAGTGGGCAGTCAGTCATGGTTTCCAGTTTTCTCTGGGCAAAATAGTGTCCACTGCATCCAGACACTTGGTTGCACTTGGACAGGTGCAAATTTCCGTGGTCCTACAGGGAGATTTCCTGGGTCTGGTTTCCGATTCTAGTTTGTCTTGGCTTCCACACTACACCAACTTAAAGGGAAGAGTTTCCAGGACCTTAACATCACAATAGTTCTAACGGGCACTTCTTGGGATGCAGATCGCACTGTTATGCTAAGCCTTTACCAAGCCCTTGTAAACAGCAAGCTTGATAATGATTACAAGGTTTATGGTTCGGCTAGTAACTGGACACTCCAGATGTTAGCCCCTGTGTACCACAGTGGCCTGCATTTGGCAATTGGGGAATTTCAGAAGTTTTCAGTACGTGGTCAGCCTCGGAGCTGTCTTTGGCAGTTCGCCAGCAACAGCTAGCCATTCAGTCCTGCTGGGCCCATAGTTTTCAGACGAGACTTGCGGGGAGGCAGACGCTGGATGGGTAAGAGTGCTTTCCATGATAGGCTCCAGCAGTCTTCTCGTGAGATGGCCTTTGAAATGTCCTGCTTCTTGAGGCTATGAGAGATGTCAGTGGTCCGTTGGTGTGTCCCTCCAAGTAGCATTTTTACATTCCATCTGGCAGCTTGTAACAGCTGTTCATGCACAGTAAGACGCAACATAAAGCCAACACTTCGCGGTGTGCCTTGCTGTTACATGAGCTGCTGTACGCCCGTCCGTCCAATTGCCACCTAAACACGGAAATTGGCCGAGCACCAACAGCCAGGCAGCAAGCAAGTCCAACTGTTCTACCAGTTGGAACCGGATTGCTGCAGTCAGCCAGTCACGTGACTTAAATCCTTGAGTGGAATCCTTGGCTCCAGTGGGTATAAAAGCCGACAGGAACGAGGCTTCCTCAGTTGGTGTTTGGAGTTGCAACCAGCAGGTTGGAACTCTGGAGCTAATCAGGGTCGGTACAAGTTTAAGCCTTGTTGGCCGATGCATAATAGATGCTGTGTGTACAGTCCGCTAGCTATGCCGTAGGAGTGAAAAATAATTGGGCTTGTTCAAAACTTATCATCCACTCCCTTAGCACCTCACAAGCTCTCCCAAAAAGTTCCACTCCACCAGCAAGGTATTTGCAGGAATTCTGGCAGTTGTGTTATTGGTACGTCGCATATCAGTGGATTTTCACTAATGGATCCAAGTCAGAAGTTGGCATGCGCTTGTGTACAGGAGGGAATGACTTTCCCATTGCCTTCCATGGGGCTATTCTGTGCTTTCAATGGAGCTTCTGGCACTGGGTCTGGCTGTTGACTGAATCCATGACCTTCGGGGTACGCATTTCATCATCTCTAGTGATTACACAAGCGCCCTAGAGTCCTTGGCGTTATTCAACCCTCAGAATCCCATCACACAGCGAATCGAGCTTTGCGTTCCCGCTTGCCTGGTCAGCGGAAGACTGATTTTGTGTTGGATCATGGGCCATGATGGGGTAGCTGGGAATGAGCATGCTGATGTGGCAGCAAAAGGGGGCCGTTTCTGGTCCTCTCAACAGGGATCTCAGCCTTGTTCCCTCGGACGCCTTTCCAACTCTTATGTCTAAGGTCGTATGCTACTAGGCAAGCCTTGTGGGAGAAACTATGACAATAAGTTGCGGGCTATTAAAGTCATTGTCCAGGCATTTTATCACCACAGTCGCCAAGGAAGGTGATGGCTCGTTTACATTAATTGGTCACACCTACCGTATTCATTGCTTCCTTTTGAGAGGGAATATCCCTCCTAAATGCAATTGATGTTGCCGATTACTTGCGGTCCGTCATGTGCTAGTTGACTGTCACCATGTTGATGGTGTTGATCACCATTTCCATCTTCTGAAAGATTTAAAATGTTCGTCTGCTTAAGATGTAAATTCCTGACTATTTTAAAATCCATCCTGTCACCACACAACATACCCAATACTAGCCAGATCCGGGCACCTCAAGTGACGCACATACGAAGATCAGTGGTCATATTTATTGTCAGTAGGTGCAACCGTTTACACATTTTGCAAGTTGCCCTATGTTTTCATTAAGTCCTAAGCTTTTTTCCTTGGTGTTTTCATGACGTCACCCCGAAGATAGTGAATTCTAGTCCATTGTGTGTTTCGAACTATGGACGGTTTGATCATTTTTATGGCTTCATCAGAAATTAATATAGTAAAGTCTTTAAATTTCAAAGGAACTTTGGGCCGAAACGTGACGCTTCCCTCAAGAGGATGAACCAAGCCAAACGTTCACGACCCTCCATGTCGGACAGCAAGTCCGGGAAGGAAGCAGCCTAAGTCGTCTAAGACTGACACTTCAAAAAGTGGCTCTTTCCCCTGTGCCCCAGCCTAGTGTGTAACCTTCTCCCATTATTTCAGATGGTGTTGAACGTGATGTTACTTTTTCAGCAGGATTTACTCTTAATACGGAAGATGTGCCTTCTACGCCGAACCAGCAACCTTCTCCATGGCCCCCAGCTGCTATGATCACGTCCTTGTCGTCTCATAGTGATCCTACTGTAGCAGACCCCCTCAGTAGGCTATCTATGCTCTGATCTGTATTTTTTGAGCATTCACAGTCCATTCTAAGCCATTCTAAAGATTCAAACACTTCCACTCATGATTTTGAGAAGTCAGGCCTTGAACAGGAGGATGACAAGTTTTCTGTCAATTCTGACATTGTGGACAAAGGATTCACCCTAAACCCATGGAAATCATCAAGCCACTAGTCTTCGACAATGTTTCATCTGATTTTGACCTGCGCCGCCTGAAGAGTCCATAAGTTCTTCAAAAAAACGAGGAATTCGAACAGTCATCAGTTTTGCCAAATATGCCAAACAAGTACCAACAAAGAAAGCCCTTGCCTTCTCCAGTATGCATTCGTCATCCATTCTTTCCTAAGACAAGGAGGTCTTCTCCGAGGAAAATATGACACGGTGGAACGCTATGGACCTATAGGACCCCCAATCAAAGGATCGTAGCGTTTTTTTCTTAAAAGCTGAGGGCAAAGGTGCTCATTCCATTCAGTTTGGGGCCCCCCCCCCCCATGGCGCCAATTTTATTCCGGGCTCAGCCCTACTGGAATTCGGCAAAACTTTGAAAAATTCTCATGCAACTTCATATTTCCTGTTGCAACTTTGAAACTGGAAAATATCCAAAGGATGGGAATTAGAGAAGTGTCCCACACAGACTTTCTGTGCACTGCCGTCTCTGATTGTTTATAAACCACCATGGACCCAGCTAGCTGCTGTGAAGCAGCCATAAATAAACTTAAAGATGAATTTTTTTTCTGAAGAAGGGTGAATGTTCTGCTGAAGCCATTCATTGACAGACTTGAGGTGTGGTGAACAGCATACTGCACCATCATGATTCTGTTTTTGATTCAGCTTCAGGAATCCACCAGGTTGTGGTGTCAGGTTAGGCTTGATTTTAGTTGCTGTATACCAGCAGCCACCAAAAGTCAGTCAATCAGACATTGAATTGGACTTCAGTGGACATACAGCATAGCAACATGGTGCTGATCTGGCTGAACATTATGAGTCACTCATTATCGAAACAGGTGAATTCCTCTGGTTGTATGTCAGGAAGGGGAAAAAAGACAAATGGTAGTAACTGCCTGTTAAGCTCACGGTCCCATTACACGTGGAAACAACTCCCCAATCTCGAAGCTGTGCTTTTGGATGCTGTTTCGATGTAATGCATATGGGCTTTCGTTGTGAGGTGTGTGCAGGGATGTGTTTTGTTTGGAGTTTGAGCTTGAATAAGATGCTATGTATGTGTGGAAAATAAAAACAGAATCGTTATACTGATGTGCAAAAGCTTGAGTGATTGCTTCTACGAATTATCTTTCATTTTCTGGTCGTTATCTGCGATGGGTTTGTCTGGCTGTTTTCTATGGGATTGGCTAGCTCCAGCGGAAATTATCCGGGAACTGTTTGGAATTGATGGAGAAAAAGATGAGCGAGAAGGTGGTACGGTCATGGGAATGATTAAGAAAGTGGCACTTTGGGGTTTCAATCAGTACGCGATTTCGAGGATTCTTTGGAAGGAAGTGGCTGTCCTCGGGATTATGTTAGTGTGTATGTGGGGGGGGGGGGTCTGGTATACGGGAATAAAAAGTGGGGATAATTGGATAGTTTTCAGGGGTAACTTGGTGTGGGGCTTTACTAGTTCATGGCTGGAGGTGAAGGGGGAAATGGGTTGGTCGGTCTTTGAGGCAAGAGAGGCAGTTGTGAAGGTAGGGTTCAACAGACATGCTCATGGAATGCTTGCGGAATCGATTGTGCTTATGGTTATGGGTATGTGGCCAGAAGGTGTAGTATGAAGTGAATTGATAGCACAAGGAGGCAGGCTTGCTAGGAAGTACGTGTGAGTGAGGGGTTTGGGCCTGGAGGGACCACTGACTGGAAGAAGGGGATCAAGGACGTCAAGGTGAAGAGGTGGAAATCGGAAATGGGGTGAAAGTTGTCCACGGAGAGGAATCACGAAGAGAATTGTAGGCTGGGATGGGAACTCTGGTACATGAGGGATTGGGGAAGTGTGCTACTGTCTGAGGCGAATGGGGAGGGGTGTCTCTGGATACTAGGGAGCTTCTGGGAAGATGAATATATGACATGTGGGATTTATGGGGTTGCTGAGGAGATCCTGGGGCATGTCCTGGTTGACTGTTAGGGGTTGGATGACCTTTGAGAGAGGTAACAATGAGGTGAGAGTGAGGGAATAGAGGCTATCCCATGGCTCCTTGGGTCGAAGGAGGAGGGGAGTAGATGAAGTGTGGATTAAGCCTTACAGAGGTCTGGTGCTTAAGATTTAATGTGGCCCTCTCCTCCACCCTCTTCCCCTCCAGTACCGCAATACATAAGTTTCCTTTTTTTTAAACAATTATTTCTTTTGTGAAAACAGTAAAAGTGCAATTTTTTTTTCGTTTTAAATAGTACCTTATTTTATTTATCCCGAGACCGTGAGGCACCCTTGAGGTCCTTTTTTGGTCTGTGGCCCGGTTCCGGCCCTGGGAAGGAGTGTTCTCCTTGAGTAGTGGAAACAGACAGGCATGGACTAGGTCCATTGGGGCTGAGTGGGGAGTGGATGTGGGTGGTGGTTACTCCTCCTCTTGGTTTTGCAGTGGGAGCCCGCACCCTGTTTCAAAAGGGTTACACAGCATCATCATCATTGACTTATCCTCACCGAACCGCCTAATAATGCCAGGTAAAAATACATGGTTACCTATGAGGAATACAAATTTTGTACATAGTATAAAAAATAAAAAATACTAGATAATGTATCAATAACAAAACTACAAAACTGACATGAACATAAGCAAGAATTTAAACCCCCTTATAAATTCTTGACATAAGTAAGGTTCGGTAGATTTCCTATCAAAAAATAACAGTCAAACGTTTTGGTTTTCCTTGATTTAAATTCCGTTTTGCACATAACTCCACCCCTTTACCCCACACAACTTTATCTTTTGCTACCCTTTCTTTCTCATCTCCCTTTCCCCCCCCCCCTCATATAATTTCCAACTGAGATAAAGCCACACACGCGATGAGCATTACATATCACAAACGCCTACCTTTCCCCAAGCTCCTGACAAACATCGAATCACGGTTTTCATTCTTCGAAAAATCATCCTTGAACCAAGAGCGGAAAATTACAACATGCAGTAATGTCATCCACATTTTCTTTTGCTACATTTTATGTAGGTATGCAAGTATAAAGCAAATAAAAGTAAAGTCAAATAAAAAGCTTAGTCTTTTCAGTGGTGTGTGCGTGTGTGTCCATTATTTCACCAACTTCACTGTAATAACATAGATTAGAAAGGTAACATAGATTAGTAAGATATCTTGTCTTACTTCTTCCAAGTCTACGCGGGCCTCTGGTGGTAGTTGAAGCTACTAATACCTCTCGTAATGCTTTGCCTCTGGGGTGTTCCGCTTGCAAAGAACAGATGTTAGTAGCCTCAACTTCCGTTAGGACCCAGTTATAGGCTTAGAAGATATAAGATGTGATATAATAGTAAACGCATAATTCGTTAAAGGCACATAACTCCCTCCGGTATATTTTAATAGTTTCACTCGATACATTACCGGAAATAGTTTTATATAAACCGATTTACCTTTCATTTGCTGGTCTAAGGGTACGATGCAGATGTCAGTAGTGGCGCGTGAATGTTATTAGGCTTCTTTTAAACGGCTCGGTCCGAGCGGTATATAACTCCCGCCACATCGCTGGCAAGCCGCGGCCCTGGAGGAAGGATAATTAACCCTTCGCTCATCTTTGCGACTTGGTCGTACGATGTGTCACGTTGCAGCGGCCCCGAAATGAGTATGACTAGTGTCGTATAGGAATGCGCGCTGCGGTCGTTTGAACTATATTTTAGCGTAGGTGACGCAGAGTAAAGCGGCCAGAACGGAGGGATTTATGTGCCTTTAAGCATATGTAGACACACGCTAGTGTGTCGCGCCAAGTTAGGCAACAATCATCACAACAAACATCACATCAATTCAATTGTCGAGGTTGTAAACCATTGTAGCGCGTCGCCATAGCGTCAGTGTCTTATATCTTGAAGCATAGTTGGGCACATTTCAGGTACTTGGGGAAAAATAATAATGCGGTACAAAAACTTAAATTATGTTGAAATCAAGATCAATGACCCATCTGACAAAAACTAACTCGTGTAGGAATGTCAGCTAAGCTGCTTTCAATGCAAAATCTGACCCTCAATAACGTTGAAAACAAAACTGGTTAAAGGGGCATAGCATAACATAAAACCACTACTCGGCCAGGGCAATCCCCATAAGGCTGGAAACGACGGCAGGCACTGCAGTTTATCATATTTAGACTTCCACCCATTCAGGCCATGATGGTATCAGGGAGCGCGTTCCACTCGTGAACAATACGGTTTGTTAGATACTTCTTCCTGACCAGCAACCTGGCGTGATCAATTTGCAACTTAAAACAATGGCCTCTTGTGCCCGTAACACGCTGCTTGTCATAGAAGGTGTGGGAGATGTGAAGCACCACCGATTGAAGGTTTCGAGAAGGTCACCTCTGACTCTATGGCGGGACAAGGTAGAAAGACCAAGATTAAGGACCCGTTCCTCATAAGGGAGATCTTTTAAGGAAGGTAACAGACGTGTAGCTCGGCGTTGGACTGCCTCGAGAGTATGAATGTCTTTTATGAATGAATGTACTTGGACGCAGTACTCCAAGTGGGGCGAATGTGGGTGGTAATGAGGGTCTTCAAGGAGTACTTTGAAAGGTACCTGAATCCGCGCTTGATTCTGCCCAGCATGAAATTTGCGCGCATGGCTGCGGCAGCACACTGGTCCCAACCTTGAGGTGGTTAGAAATGATAACGCCCAAGCACTTCGTGGAAGTGACAACGGTCAGGGCCTTCCGTCAAGCAGATAATTGAAGTGGTGATTCCCACTACCCAGATGGAGGACGACGCACTTGCCAACGTTGAAACTAAGGCCATTCCTCTTGGCCCAAGCCAAAATGTTGTCAAGGTCATATTGAAGAATAACGCTATCCGCACCACTCGAAACGCTACGGTAGATCTTGGTGTCGTCCGCGAACAAGTTACAAAAACTGGTAATGCAGTCAGGAAGATCATTGACGAACATCAAAAACAGAAGGGGACCCAGCACAGTGCCTTGTGGGACACCACTGGTAACCTTCGTCCACCCCGAAATAGCCCCGTTAACACGAACACTCTGTATCCTGTCAGTCAGGAAGCACTTGATCCAGTCCAGAAGCCTGCCACAGATGCCGAAAGTTTTGAGCTTGGTAAACAAAACACTGTGTGGGACGGTATCGAAAGCCTTGGCCAAGTCCAGAAAGATCACGTCGAATGGGACCCCGCTATCAACCAACCGAGTCCAAGTGTCAATGGAGTCTAACAAATTGGTAAGGACGATTTTCCATGGCGGCATCCATGCTGCTTTTCAGTGATCAATTTGTTGTCCTCAAGAAATTGGGTGATGTGATCCCGGATAATCTTTTCGAAAATCTTGCAAATCTGGGAAGTCAAGCTAATAGGCCCTCTATAGTAATTGTTGGCAGAAAAAAGGTCTCCCGACTTGTAAATAGGTGTAAATGGGTGTAATGGGTGTAAATGGGTAAATGGGCCGCCAAGTTCCGATTGATTCGGCCCTTCAAAGGAGTGATATCAACACACCAAAACATTCGCCAACTCAATCGCACCGAATAATACTTTGGACGTTAAATGAAAACTTGAACATTGCTACCGAAAGTAGCAATGTTCTAGTTTTCATTTAACCTTCGAACTATGAAGTGGTACGATTAACTTGGCGAATGTTTTGGTGTGTTGATATCACTCCTTGATATCAACACAAGGTAGTTGAACCATTCAGAACTTGGCCGCCACTTTTACCAGTTTTGGTTTTTGATATGATATATTGATTGACCGACTTTGACTGGGTAATAAATATCGTCATGGTCAGGCTAGAGCAGATGCTCAAGGTCAACAATTTGTGTGATCAAATTATAATCAAACTAGCAGTCGTACCCTGCTTCGATTGGGGTATTGTTTTGCCCGTGGTTGTTTCCCGGATTTCGGTTGGTGTGGCTTGAAACGTTGACTGCGATAGCCAATTTTTCTTTCAGTAATATTCCCCTTTTCTCCCATCCTCTCCCTCCCCTCTCCTCCCGTTATCTTCCTACCCTCTTCTTCTCCCTTCCTTCCCTCCTACCCTTCCCTTCCTCTTCTTTGCTACAGTAGTTGAATTTGGATGGGTAGGTGAATTAAATACTGCACCTCCCCCCCCTCTTTTGCAAGATTACACCTGTTACGTTCTCATATGCTTAAAGCAACACCCCGCCTGCCTTATAACAGCCACGCGCTGATTGCCATCCGCGTATATACCTTGCCAAGGTCAGCTGAGATAGTAGCTGCGTTTCTCGTAATGAAGAGCACATCTACTCTCTCAGTTGGCATTGTGTCTAATAGACGAACCAGCATGAACGCATTAATCGTGTCGTCACAAACCAGAATTATTCTCGTATTTTAACATTACAATTTCTAATTTTCTAGGCTACTGTCTTATAATTTTGCTTGGCAACCTATTTGAATAATTAATTTTAATTTTTACCGCATTAGTGTTTTAGATTTTTGATCTCATGGTAATTATTAGCAAATTAGTACATGGACACACAGAGATGAAACGTCATGGTTATTTTAAGCGCAAAGGATCATATAAGTGTGGACGCACTTAAATAAAGTTACCAATATTCAACAGAAAATCTCCTAGATGCCACATTTTACAACGGATTTTTAGCTAGGGATTGCTTAAGCAAAATTATACGACACTAGCCTAGACATTTATAAATTGTGATGTTAAAATACGAGAATTATTCCAGTTTGTGACAACGCAATTAATGCGTTTTTGCTGTTTCGTCTATTAGGCGCAATGCCAACTGAGACAGTAGCTGCGTTCTTTCTGCGAGAAACGCAGCTACTATCTCAGTTGACCTTGGCGATGGTATGTGCACGGATGGCGATCAGTGCGTGGCTGTTATAAGGCAGGCGGAATGTTATGAGGCAGGCCGGGTGTTGCTTTAATGGTAACAGACACATTTGCCTCCCCTCTTCCTCTCCCACACCCAGTGTACCACTTTGGCTTTGGTGATCCTACTGTGTGAAAAAAATCCCTTTCGTTCGTACAGGATGTCATTTAAGACTTGTTGGCGCTAGGATGACCACGCTGAGGCAGCAATGTGCCAATTTCAAGTTTTTGCTGGCAAAAGAATTAACATGTTCGCCTTCGCCCATTTTCTTTGCTGGGGTTCTTGCGGCACTTTGCATTTTCGGTACTCGTCGTTTTGCAGTGAAACTTAGCATTCTATCTTTTGGTGGAAAGTTAATGTAATCTTATTTTCGGAAAGAAAAGAAAAAGAAAAACCTTCAGCAGCTCCAGACTACGATATTGGCCTAAGCAGCGTGTGTGTTACCCAATTAGCATACCAATTTTTTACACCATTTTACTTTTACACCATTTATTCTTTGGTGGGTACAAAAATTACCGACTTTGCCCAACGAACCCGTGATTGTTTTGACACGCGACTCGAACACGCTTGCGCCAAGCTTTTAAGCCAAGCAGCCAAACAACCTGGCGAGGCAACCCAATTACTCGTGTGTTTCCGCCAGGAGTATCAGTCGATGGTCGATGCTGGCAGACGAACACTGTTTGCTTGTTAGGAACATAATCCCAAGTTGCTCGCTGGTCATCGACAGCCAAGATTGACCAGATGGCAGACGTACGAACGGATTTCCCTCCATTGTCATACAGTTCTCTATTCTTCCCTTTCTTATTTAAGGTAAGAGAAAAATTTTTAAAATTTTCTTTCCTTTCCGACGCTGCCTGCCCGTTTGGGCGTATGCAGGCGAAAGTGACTTATTTTTATGACTGACTTATAAACCTTGTTAACATTGGCACGGAAAGAGTGAGATGTCAGCGTCCTGGTTTCATTACGCGTTGGGCAACCCAACCAGGTGGTTGTATCTTTTGATGATTTTAAAATACGTTATGTGCGACTGGATCGTAGAAAAGGTAATAATAGTACGGTGCGCTGCTGCACGCTTGCAGTAGTCGCTACTAAACTGGCGAGAGAATTACTACGTACGTACGTTACTGTGGTGCTTAGCAAGCCTCGTGCTTGTTGCCTATCGTAATACTAGTGTAAAAAGCAATCGCACTAGTGTAAAAAACGTAATAGTGTGAAAAGCCAGCGACGATGAATCAGATACAAAGATATTAAGTTTCACGGACGTAACGCACATTGGCAAAACATGTTTAGTCCTGGGACGAAACGCGAATTTCATCAGGGTTCCCTAGGCCCCTCGAGGAAAGCAAGCAAAGTGCAGGCGCGTGATCGCAGTCTCGGTCTCCGATTCGTGAGTAGTGGAGATCGAATTGTGGATTGATGTACACAGCAAGCCGCATTAACAAAAAAAAAAAGAAAAAGACTACACTACAGCATTGAAAATAAATATCAAGAAATAAAGTATGAGCGTTGTAGCTTTTTAAAATAAAGTGTTACTCTTACGCTAACGCAAACACTCGTAACACTTCAATTCAAGGATGAAAAGGTAGGCTCTTGTGGGTGTCCTGGCAGTGCCGCAACTAGCTTTTTCCAAGAAGGGGGTGCAAAAAAAAAATGTTGGGAGCAAAGTGGCTACCCATCTCAACGAAACTACAGTGAATTTTGTCCCACTTCGGCCCCTGACTCGAAAATGTTTGGGGAAGCCCGAGAGTTGCGTAGTACCCAGCGTGCAATCGTCATCTTTTTTACGTCATCCGACGACTTTTTAACGACTGTATTGTTTTTACATCCTACATGTACCTTAGTCAGTCGTGGGATTCAATCCGGCGTCCTCTTGGATGACAGCCTACCAGTCTAACCACTGTGCTGTGATTGCTGTCGTCTCACAATGGTCCCAGGAAACAGTGCCTCAATTACGGATGGTGTAAAGGGTACAAGGCATCCGGGCACCATCCCTAATTGAGGCACTGTTCCCTAGGACCATTGTGAGATGACAGGAATCACAGCACAGCAGTTAGACTGGTAGGCTGTCATCCAAGACGACCCCAGATTGAATCCCACGACCGACTAAGGTACATGTATGATGTAAAAACAATACAGTCGTTAAAAAGTCGTCGGATGACGTAAAAAAGATGACGATTGCACGCTGGGTACTACGCAACTCTGGGGCCGGGTGTGCTCATTATTTCGCTCTGCTGAATGTTTGCGTGTTATGCCGTGTGCATCTGTTTAGTTATTTTTTATCTGCCAGCTCAGGCCAGCACAGATGATTTACTAGTGAAATCTGGTTAATAATAGTACTGCTTTTTGTTTGCACCTCTGGCCTGAAGTTGATTGATGCGGGACTCAGTGACCCTCACTGATGTCGTGGATCTGAGTAAACCTGCCCGACTCTGGTGAAACAAAATGAGGCCCATTTTTTTGTACTGATTTTTTATCCAGATTTACAACACTAACCGCAACGACTGCATTTTCAATAAAGTTTGTTAGAGCATGGCTTGTTAAAGTTGTTGCAGAATTTCTTCCATTAAAACTTTTTTTTTCTCAGTTGTGTATTGCATTAATTCTCAAACTAAAAATTGGCGTTTTTTTCAGTTTGGAATTTTGGATCGTATCTTTTGAATTTTGTTGTGATCAATGGGGACTCGGTCAGTCTGGGTCTGGGTATGTGACCCAACGTGTATGGTAACTTTGGCAACTACCATGGCGTCCCAGTAAGCAACATAAAGCGTCCCGGTAATCACCCCAAAGTGTCCCAGTTTCGTACAGTAGTTACCCATTTTCATTTGTAGTATTCTTCCTTGACCATCCTTCTGCTTCCCATGTCACTAGGTTACGTGAGATTTCCCATATATGTCAGACCCGGTGACACGGCCGAAAACTCTACCAGGTGAACCGATCCGATTATGTTCAGTACCGTAGCCTGTGAAATGTGACTTCATACTGTGACTTGCTGGGATTATCATGTCGTCGTCACCTTCCCTAATTCACAACAAAAAGCTACCGCCATTTTACTTTTGAGGCTCGAGTAAACATAATCGCATATTTTGAGACTGAAAATTTTTAAGTGTGAAATCCAAAATGAGTCACTCTGGCCTGGGCTAATGACCGCCTAATTTTGTAGTGTTCAGTCAGTAACCAGCATCCTGACACTGCTGAAGGGGTTAGTATTGTATTAAAACTGAATCGTCAGTAAACTAGGTATCTAATGAATCACTGGAAGTGAAATCCTGCGTGAAGAACATCACTGTATGTTTGTGAGCCAACTCGAGATACAAGAATAAATTGTTAATATCAGATAGTTGTTTACAACTTTACCAGTGATTAGGAAACTTATATGTTGCTATAGGCACAGACTTTTGCACAGTGAATATCCAATTTGACGGGATACAACCTCCAACCAAATGAAGTATCGTGTGTATAAATTGATCTCGACATAAGGCTTTATTTACGTAACTTACCGTCCATCAATTTGTTGCCATAAACAAATTTTAAAATAAGGCTACGATAACACTTCTGTTCTAAACCTGGGATTATATTGTGTGTAGTGTGTACCCACGCCATATCCAGATTCACACACTTTGGAATTACATTTGCTTACTACCTCACTGACCCATACAAGTGAGAGTCCCTCAAGACTTCCGCTCTGTTATCAAGACAGCATCTTCAAAATGGGATAGACCGATATTAATATCGGTATCGGTATTTACAGATATTATCGGTATTTTTTGTGTATCGGTATCGGATCTGTATCGGTGTTTATTTACCGATATTTTAGCCGATACGACCAACTTCCGTGCACGCTAGTTACTCCACCTAGCTTGTGAGAAACCTTTCCTGCATAGCATCGCTTGTATCCCATGACGTCATCTGCACAGCAGCTTAGTGAATTCAACGTGTGTGCATTGCCAGAATCAGGGAAGGGCTTCTTGGGATTAGGCCTATCTGCAGTGTACTCTGGGTTTTTTTTTTTTTACAGTCGAAGGTACACTTGCGGATCTGCCACCCCTGAGAAAAAAAAATTAGAAATTTAATTTTCTTGCACACCAGTTTCATAATGATGAAGTATGCATTTGACTTTCTGACCCATTGACTTTTTTTTTTAAATCGGTATCGGTATATCTGTATCGGTGTATCGGATCTGTATCGGATCGGCGTGTGAGGGGAAAATCGGTATCGGATCGGATCGGTTTTTTTCTGTATCGGTCGATCCCTACAAAATGGTGCCCCTTCCCCCACCTCTTGTGGCTGTTATAGTCTAGTGTGGTTATACAGCACTTCAAAATGTGGTTCTTCCCATGATATTTATAAACAACTAGCAATTGGTGTTTCATTTGTGAATTTATGAACAACCTGGTATACAGTAACTTAATTATTCGGGGTGCTGTACTTTCCAGCAAAGCTTCCTTCCTTATTGATTGTGTTTTGCAACAAACTGCTACCTGCCTGCTACGATAATCCAGATTTGCTAACAAGGCATTCCTTGTAGTAATAGCACCTTTGTTGATTTAAGTAAGAGTTTAATTTCATTCAATACCAGTAAGCTAGACCTAGTTTCGGATTCGTGGTTCCAAGGTCTTCCGTTCCTATCTCTCGGTTTCTGTCTCTCGGATAGGAAAAAGTATAAGCTGTCTGTTGGTTCGCAGACAGCTTATACCTTTAAAAGTAGTTCATACACTGCTGGACACCACTGGCATCTAACAGTGTGCCTCAGGGGTCAGTACTTGGTTCTCTGCTTTTTAATATATGCATGTCTACTTGCTCTGCGCAAGTCTAGTTTATAAGGTACCCACTGAGTGATGGTGAAAGCCACTGAACTGCCTAAAACTGCTATTTCATGTTCAGTGGAACTTAAGGTGTGGGAAGAAATAAAACGCCGACTTTGTGCAAATGACCGCCCACATAAAAAAGAAATGTAGCTGGCTGGACACATGTCCTCCTTATTTTCCCACACCTTCCTGCAATGACGTTCAGTGAAAGAGGAAGACAAAGAAGCTGTGTGTGAATGGAAAGGGGGGAAAAGGGGTGCAGGAGGGGAAGTGTTGTAAGTGTGTGTAATTAATTAGCTGATTTGCTCACTAAAATATAAAGAGGCAACAAAAGTGTTGGTTTAGGTAGCAATTGCCCTCTCCATTAGCACAAGTTCAATTCATCATTCTTCATGGCGAACTTCACTCCTTTGGTGCTACTAGAGTATTACCAGATTTTGTTGGTTCAAGTCACGCCCCCCCCCCCCTTTTTCTGTTAGTCGTGTTAGCTAACTTTACCATATAGCATTCCCATGTGACATTGCCGATGAAGCATGGAGTGCATTAAAATGGAACGGCGTGGTGATACTGGAGCGGTGCTCCCAAGTGACGCCAGTGTAGAATGGTAGCAAACGAATGTAGTTCCAATGAATTAAGCACAAAAACCAAATTCGCCGTGGGATGCACCTACTTTAATGTTAGTTTTGCAATAGACTTTTTGTAGCCGCCATATCTTAAATTTGGTAACAGCAAAGTATTGGCTAACAGCACATAAAGCTTATAGCCTCAAAGCATATCCCTTTAAATTTTAACCACCTATTTGTTTCTGCAGTGTCAAAGTTTGCAGTTATGTGTTTAGCATTATTATAATTTCACGGTATTATGGTAGAGTTAAATTTATAATCTTCAAAACAAAAATAAACACTGTGAGTGATACGCAACACAGAACAATGAAACCATCAACATTAGGGTACAGTACGAAAAAGATAATTTATCGCCAATATGGAAAGCTGCATATACAGTATGTATTTGTACTATAGCTTATTTTGATGTCACTGAAAAGACCAAGTCCATTGTAATCTGCGGACTAGCGAGGACAATGTGTGTTATAAATTTATACTGATGTGAAAATTGTTTTACAGCGGTTTTACCTTGGTTCCGGAAACTTTCAGGAACTTAAAACAACGGTTGACTGACCCGCCCCACCACATAATGAATAATTTCACAACAAACAAACAAACAAACTTTGGCTTGTAGCAACGTTGCGGCCACAGACTGCAGACTTAAACAACAGTGTTTTGCTATGTTTACGAAAAAATTCAGTCATTACGCGGCCGGGAATTGAACCCAGGACTTTTGATAACATGCCAATTGTTTTTTTTTCTAGATGGTCATCGCACACTGACTTTTACTGCAGTCCCCGTACGCTACGACGGGAGTTTGTTTATTTGCTTTCTTGCTGCAGCTTCATATCATTTTTAATTTTACAATAGTTTACAATTCAACGAATCAAGATGTAGGCCCTATTTTTTTAATCCGACGAATCTTTTAAAAATTAGGCTTAGCATTTTGGCTAGTTTACAAGGTTGTTGGGGGGGGGGAGGCTTTAGTGGCCTTCATTGCCCAAAATAAATAAGAGTTCCAGCTGCTTAGCTTTAACTGGAGCCGATTTACACAAAGCAAACAAACATTAACATTAACATGGGGAGACAATGTTAAACAAGAGTGATACAAACGGGATGGCGCGTGACGATAAATAATTATGCGTGCGCCTTTTGGGGATGGAGCAAGGATGAATATCTTGGTTTACCTTTACTGCGTATTTCGTAGTCATTACAGGGAAGCCCATATGAATATTAAACTAAATTTTAGGCACCATTGTAATTTTCAGTATATTTTTTGCGCAGAAAAGTTTCTTGTCATGATTTATAAAATGGCCAGTTTTCATTAGCAGAATTGGGTGAACTTGGCACTTCTTGTATTTCCTCTTATTTGGTGCTGGGTCTTAACCTCAAGTCCCATGTGAACGTACAATGTCTAAGTCTTATGTACTAAGTCTTTTTTTTTAAGTCCCATGCGTATGTACAAAGGTCGGTAATGCAAATCGATATCTCATCCTCTTGCATTACTCCCTGAGAAGAGGACCTGCGTGAAACTCTGTTTTCTTCTCTTGACTTAGTAAGCCTATTTGGTCTTCTTAGTTATCTGGTCTTCACTTAGTTATTTGGTCTTCTTGACTCCTTGTGTGGGCCGTAATTCTTGTTTGTGTGAAAGGGTTAAAGAGTCCTTAATTTCTCAGCTTACCTTATTTTATGACGCTGTCAGTTATCTCAGCGTCTGACCACGCAGATCACTTGCAGATCACGTTTCTGAAAATTAACGCAGCCCTCCACTTACCGCCTGCTCCCATTTATCACAGTCACAAGAAAAACACGAAAATAATTAACGCCCCGGGGCCACAATTGGAGAAATACACATAAGTTGGAATCAAATATGAAAAGGGGAAAAATATAATCTTGCACTATAATCTCGTTTAAGAAAGATTGTTTTCCTTATATGGACATTTCACTGTTATAATAGAAATAAATGTGTTATGGATTGCTCGCTTCTGTTCGAACCATCGTACGTTACAAAGTGAATCATCTTTAACTCGTAACTAACGATGGATCGTACAGACGCGAGTAACTAATAAATACATTTATTTCTATTAGAACAGTGAAATGCCCATATAAAGTAAACATTCTTTCTTGAGCAAGAGTGTAGTTTAATATAGCACGGGACAAGATGGCCTGATGGTTCGCAAAACTAGCTTGTATGTCAGAAGTCCTGGTTTGGATGCTGACCTCAATAACCCCTTGTATTTTTGAAAGAGATGGGCCTGGTGAAACCTCGTGCTCATGTTGATTGTAGCATGTCGATAATAGGCATTTCGATTAGAATTACCTAGTAATATTATCCATTCCTCCTTCTGGGCCATCCATGGCTTCGGGTGGAAGTGCGTCAAAGCTCCAAAGACTAATGTAACAGCACAAATATCCATTATAAAATTTAGGCTTGATGAAAGGATGTTTCTTGAGTTAGAACCTGTTAGAGGATGAGAATAAACCATGTTAACAGAAAAAAATAAGCATTCATATTAGCTTGCTTATCCATAAGGTGTCAGTGAAGCCAAACATAAATATTCTTTGTTTATTAAAGTTATATGAAACCCATAGAGTAAAACAGTACAGTTGCTGTCTGTTTTAGTGTTGAGCAGCTGTACAAACTTGATAAAGGAAACAATTGCAAGCATTTTTACTGCAAAGTACTAATAAGCATACTACGCTCTCAGTAGCTCAGCATTGTTGCCATTACCCATCAAGGTTGTTCTTTAACTCGCGGTGAATTTTCCAATATACTTTAGCTTGACGTCGCCGCTGATGCATTGGAACAGAGCCTCGTAGAGTAAAGGCTATATATGCTTTACATTCCATAATTCTCCACAAAAGGCGACAAAAATCTCGGAGCACTACCTTTGTTAAATGACATCATTGGTTGGCAGATTTTGGAAACCTCATCAGTTAGTTTGGTATTTTCCGCTTGGTGTTGAGATGGCAGCACCTAGCAAACCTGCTTCCCTTCTACTCTTGGGGTTGATTCTAGTAGCATATTTTGTGTGGTCTCATACGGCCTTTACGGTAGGAGGCTCTGATAGGACTCATCAACTTAGGTGACTTTGGGCTGAAGCAACCGACCAAAGATGGTGGGCATGCTGAATGTTCTTTATTAGGATTGTTGACGTGATGATGGCGATTGTCGTTACACATAACGGACGATGTTTGTGTGTGTGTGCGGACGTTTACTCCTCTTGAACTAAGGCACCTACAGATGTGAGAGTAGCCCCAAATGAAAGATAATTAAATTATGTTTCGAACAGGCCTTTTTTCATTGCTGTAACTATTTTTTGACGCCGAAATTCGTGAAAAAGTGCTCTAAAACTGTCAGGAAACTAATAAGAAAAAATCAACTAAACTATACGAAGCGTGGTTCGATGCCAATAGAGTCTGCGAAGTGGACGATATGGCTAGTTTATCATTCAGGTAAAAGACTAAGAACTAACAAGTCAATCAACTATGAATAATAAACGTATTTATCGGCCGGTTTTAAATTCTACTGTGTAGCAGCACCCTTGACAGCACAAACGTGTTGATGAGTATCATTCTTAGGTCATTCTTTTCTCATCGGCATGTTTAGCGAGTGCGTTCCAAAACAAATGACAGCACTTGTTATGGCAGCAGTAATTTTTTGGAGTAATCGGTTGCTATGCTGTCATCCCATAATTGGCATTTTTTAATTAGTCTTTTCCAGAGTGACAAATTTCATACTTCTTCCCCCCACCCCCAACAGTCATGAAGGTTAACTTAGCATTAGAAAGCAAAGGTATAAAAACAAAGCTGGTATAGCTATTAACCTAATAAAAAAAAAAACTATTCGTTGCAAGCTGGCATTCCAACTACAGTACCAGGGTTGTGGGTTGTTTAGACTACCTTACAGCAATATTACTTAAAACAATTTTTTATTCACTTTAATTGTTTTGACTGTTTACAGACTCATTAGTTGTAGAGGAAATAGCACAATTTACAGTTTTAAAGCCGCCGAGTTCAAATTGAAGCCAAGCGTTCCCTGTGAGCAGGTGCACAGTTATTGGACGCGTGTTATGCGTAAAATCTACCATTTGTGTTTGCATTTAAATCATTGTTTAGAAGTAGGTTCCATGGATTAAGGTTAATACAGTAGTAGGTTTTTGAGCTGCTGCCAAAAAGGTTGTAACTACGTCATTGCCAGCTGCAAACCACTCTACACAACATAACATGCTATGCAACATGGAACGTGCTAGGCCTGATTTAAAAAAAACGTAAACAGGTTAAAAAAAATAAGGTTGATAAATGTTGCTGCGGTAACAATACGTGATGACAACACAAACAACTTGCACTGATGTCAAATCTTTAAAGGGAATGAATATGGGTATGGCTCTTTAATAGGCCTTACAAATTGCCAGCTGCAAGTCACTACATACAACATAACGCGCAATGCAACATGAAACTTGCTGGGCCTAATTTTAAATGTGCCTATAAATAGGTTAGAAAAAATGAGTTTGGTAAATGTCACTTTTACCACCTTGGACTCATTTTTAGGGATCGGCCGATATTACTTTTTACCGATACGATACGATACCGATGAAAGGTAAACCGATCCGATCCGATACGATACGATACCGATACAGATGTCGATACCGATAATAATAACAAATCAAGACTAAAAGTTTATATTTTGTACAAGCAATGCAACTTCGGTTTCTGGTTATGCTTGGGTTTCAACTGTTGAGATTATCCAAAAAGTTCTGTGCAGCA
>JAHWFP010026866.1:6149-20789 GCA_023313725.1 Lithobius niger
GTCTTTGAAACACAAAAGTAGTTTGTGGGAGAAATTGGTTGCATAATAGATCGAGTGCCGCGAATTGGGCGTTGCCGTTTTTCGTGGCAATCTCCTGCAGCAATCTGAAGAAACCTTGTAATTTTCTTTCTTTCTTTGTTTCTTTTTGTGCTTTTTTCTTTTTATTTTCACTTCGTTTCCCAACTTCTGCCTGTCACGGAGTGAATTCCGTATATCTGAGCAAAGCTATGGTAAGCGACATCTGGTGGAGACCAATGGAATTTCTCACGCCGGTTTCTCATTTGTCCTCTCCTCCCTTTATCGAAGCCTTTGGTTTTGCATTAGCGCGCATGCGTTTTTGCTGCTCTTCCGTCCGTCGCGAACCAGTATTTTTGCTGCGAGATTTCTAATCTGTGACAGTAGATCGACGGGAAGCAGGCAAACGCACAAACGAACACTTCCTTTCTGAAAAATAGGAGGGATAAGAAAAAAAGCTTTAGTGTGATGGGATTTTGAATCGAAATGGTTCACTTTTTTTAATGACAAGATGTAATCTAGTCGAAACCTTAAAAATATGCAGCCGTAGTTTGTGATCATACATAACGAGACACTGAATAAATGTATATGTTTTTTAATATCTAAAATAGACAAAATTTACAAAGGGGAAACAGGGTCTACTTAGCCTATGTACTGCCAAAGGTACATAATGAAAGTGAAATAAAAAACACAAAACAACAATAAGCAGGAGACATTTACAATCAAAGCCGGTGGACGCGGTACGGCTGGTACGGCTATGGCTACAGCCGTACCATTTTTTAGACGTAAGAAAACCTGGTATTACCCTGTTTTTCCTGTTCGTGAATAAACTTCAAATACATATCAGCACAACCATTTTTTTTAACAAGGTGTGCAACTTAATGAATTTCTACGCTTCTTGATTCAAATGAAAATATTGTTAAGACGATATGTTGTGTAAAGTAACTAAATCCGAACACTTCCGGTTTCGGCGAAACGAAAAATCGGATCACCATCTACAAGCAGTCTCCTTCTCTTGTCATTCAGCCTCACTGTTACCAGATTCACAGATAAGTATGTATTCACGAATTCTCCACACAAAAATATTTTTTACTCATATTTATGATTAACTACAGATTTTTTCCGATTTTTTATCCGTAGCCTTCATTTTAACTTATAGGTAGCCACACAAACTTAAGGCGCTCTAGCAATACACGAAAGCAGTTCTCTCATTCAGCGCGAAAGTTCTTCGCGGAACCGTAAAGTGCCGTGTTCGGTATATACAGACCAGTGGTAAAATCTGTGCACCGCAAACCAAAAGAAGCTCAATCATATGAGGAAGGCAAAATTCTCATTGTTATACACCTGAAGATTTTTTTTGTGCAATTTATAGACAATTTGGCCAAAATTCTGCAGACATGTTTAGGCTCCATCGACAACACTGTTGAAAATGGCTTCTCGGTTTTTACATTAAAATTAATTTATGCTCGGAATTTTTTTTCATAGCTGTACCACTACATTTTAGCTTCCACAGGCTTCTGGAATAGATGGGTATTTTAAATTACAATACCCTACCGCCTCCAGAAGCCTATCGAATCACAACTCTTAACCCTTTTTAAAAAGTGCTAACGATGGCGCTGAAGACATTCTCGGGCAAAGAATTCCTACAAGGATTATGCGCATACGAAGTAAAAATTTACTGCAATAACTTAGCAAGAGGAACGACGGAATTAAATGAGTGGTCCCTGGTAAAGTTTTGAGGCAAAAAAAAGTTTACCATTTCAACTTACCTATAAATTTAGGTGGAAACCCCGTTAATGAAGAAAAAAATATTCGGTCTATGGAATGCAGTCCAAAGTTTGGCTGTTATGACATTCACCTTCACGATAAAGTAAACATAAGGTAAGGTTGTGACTTTAATAATGGATTCAGTGGGTTATCTTTATGCCACTGAATGAAACTGCCATATCAGTAAAGGCAGTGGCAGTGATCTGGTAATGGACTGGTTAAAGGCAGTAGCTGTGATCGGGTAATGGGCTGGTGAAAGACAGTAGCAGTGATCAGGTGATGGACCAGTTAACAAGTTTGAATTTGGGTAAAATCTTTCGAATGTAACGTAAGGTTACGTGAAAGTGGTTTCTAGTGTATTTTTGCGCTGATGGCCTATTCCGAACTTACCTTTGTATTGTTCACAGTGGTTTGTCTCTATTTTATTTACCAACGGTCAGGAAAAATGGATACAAACAGTAATACCTAACCTTTCAGAGTGCAGCAAATTCAGCAGATTGTACACCAAAGGTGTGTCCATTGGGTCCGTTGCCTGATGGTACTTATCGTCGCCAAATGATGTCATATCTTGCAGTAGCATTGGGAAAAGTTGTAGCAATCTTTCATGTGTTGCAAGATAATGCTCTCAGTCAGTAATCACCAAACAAACAGCACTGGAGAAGGCTTGGACTCAATGCATATACGTGATGATAAAAAAATGAACGACTCGAAAGAAACTCGCATTTCTTTCTTTGCCTGTGAGCTGTGCCACTAAAGCAAATAATCAAGTTGAATCCTCCAACAGAGACCAGTATCCGAGTAATATCACGTCAATTCCATTACTGGAATTACTACCAATGGCATGATTAATTTAAAATAATTAATTTAAAATAATCGAATTTATCAGATTATTTTGATTACAATCAAGATTATTTTGATTATAATCAGATTTTAATAAGATGTAAGATGCAGCAATAATTATGACAAAGTTGCTAGCATTTCCCCAATTTTTCACTTGCTAGTTGCTACTAGCAAAGGTTGTATAAAATTTTGCTCCTCCCAGTCTTTGGTTATTGCTCCCAAATTTGTCGTCCCTACAATCTTTACTCAATCATTTTGAAAACTGCCAATGTTGCCTTACCAAATGGTGTTACGCTATTCGTTCCTTGCCTTATTCGGACCGCCTACGTAAACTTGGGCTTACCTCCATTCATGATCATTTTCATCGTGGCGAAATGATGCTTACCTACCAACTTTTTCACAATCTCCTTAATGTGGACCCTGTTTTTTTTCCTCATTCCAAATTTCAACTTTAGTCGTGGCCACCCTCTCCATATTTCTGGTACTGTTACTAAACTATGCTTTTACTTCTTCAAGGAAAGGGTTGTTTGACCTTGGAACTCCCTTCCTCAATATGTTGTTGTGCTCCTTCACTCAACGCTTTCAAGCCGCGCTGTGATGCACTTGTTGTTTAACTTATTTGGGGTTTTGGTTGGGTGGGTGCTTCATACACCGTCAATGTCTATTTCAATTTCTATTTCTACTGCCAAAACAGCAATATCTTAAGAGTTTAAAGCGTGATTAGAAAGCATATATTTCAGTATTATAAAACACTCTGTAGTAACTATATGTTAGCTTAGGTGAAGGTGATGAGAACATGCCTTCGTTGCCAAGGTAACAAATTAACAAGAGACTACTACAGGGCAATTATTGCTGGCAGTGCTAAGCAAATCCAAAGAAAAAGCTCCTCCTGGTAATTTGCAAACCAAAAATTCACACCACATCACTGAACCTATGGGGTTTGGCTGCTATTTTTGTGCTTGTAAACGAAAAACTAGATTTATCTATTTTTTCCCTTGGTTTTTTAAGTTCAGTTTACTTGTGCATCAAGAGTTTATTGCTAACCTGGTCGTTGATCATCATCAGGTGAACTTCAATTTTCAAAAAAAAAACTAGAACTCTAACTTTTCTTCATCCGTCTAGTCCCACGTAACTTTAGATAACTAGGTCTATTAACGCGGGTCAGATTTTTGTGCATAGGTGCATTGTACAAACCAAACATGATGGTTGCTGGACTGAAAGCTTCCTCATAACCGGGACCCCGAGTTTATGATTTATTCCATAGATCACCATTTTTATTTTATTTTTATGGCTCGAATCCAGGAGGACGATGTCGACTGGACGGCTGCCTTTCTGTTTCATTGATTCCTTCCACGTTGCACCATAGACTGTATGAAAGTGTGCCTTCTACCAATGGCACATGGCATGATCACTGCAATGCCTATAAACTCAATGCATATACGTGATGATAAAAAATGAACGACTCGAAAGAAACTCGCATTTCTTTCTTTGCCTGCATTCTTTATTTCATCGTTTTGCCAACTGGGTCATCTGCGATATCAACTGTGAACCGTGCCACTAAAGCAAATAATCAAGTTGAATCCTCCAACAGAGACCGGCATCAGAGTAATGTTCCGTCAATTCCATTACTGGAATTACTGCTACATGTATACCTACAAAAGACAATTGCGAAAATCAACGGAAGAACAAAAGGATCGATAGTTTCGTATTTGTCAATAGAGAAAATAAATGTAACATAATGCAGTAGCGTAGCATGAAGCATGCCTTGGTTGATAGCCACGGATGTTATTGTTGGTAATTATATGATTGTTGGGCTAATGTATTGTCACTGCGATATACAAAACTGGGTTGTGGGTGCAATGTGGGTTTCCTTGATGGTTAATCAAGGTAAGCTAAAACATCGTACGTTTACAGTGGTTGGAGTTCTTTCTTTTCATCCTTTCATCGACCTCCTGAATACCATCTGCAACAACATATAAATAAATTTACATAATGGTATTTCTATATTGTACCAAATAAAAGCCTGTGACGATTCCCCGATACCAAATACTTTGTGACAGTTAGCGTTAACAGCAGCTTTTTATAGACAAATTAAATAGCCGTCATAGCATTTTTTTTTAGGTTCCTACCTTGCACCATTTAGCTATTGCAATTGACTCTGGCTGTGTTGTGGTAATCCTGTTAATACGTTACCAAGGTAGCAGGTGGTTGTCACAATGCCCAACATGTTTTACAAATGTCTTTTTATATATTATAACATTGTTTATGCATTGTTCACTACTTTGTTAAGCAATATTATTTCCAACGTACTGTATATAAGAATGAGGCACCATTAAACACACATACTGATGCCAAAAGATGCCATTCTATCGAAAGACTAGGAGGCAATATCACAATGGTAACCATATAACCTAAAGATACATTCATAACAGGAAAATGTTGCGGCTGAATGCCGCATGGCAACTTATATTCATTTTACTCTGTTTCAATTGACTTTTACATAAACTACTGAAAATGAATGACTGTGATCATGCTGTGTGAAACCAATATTTCTACCAATGGACCGCCATGCTTTTAATATTCACCATTCATCAACTCAGGAGCGTATTAAACCAGACAACTTGGTAATCCAACCTGCAACTAGCCAATGTCATTTCTCGTTTAGGAAGGTTCCTATTTAATTAATATATTGCTGCTATATGTATTACAATATTTCGACTACCTTGTAGTTGAGAAATACAAACTCTCGTAAGTAATAATAATTCTGTTTCTATACAACTGTGATTTTTTTAAAAGCATTAGCGAATGGGCTGCCTTATTATTCAGCTATCAGTTAAATAATAAATTAAGTATTTCAAACACTAATGTAATAAGCTAAGTATTCTCCTATTTATTAAACTACACCGATTTAACTAAACACGTTTATTGTTTAATTCCTGATTAATTCATCCACAACAATTGCGGAATAGGATACGCAATTGCGCATTGGGTTAATGATACTGCACTTCCCACAATAAAATTGAAATATTGCCCATGCGTTGTGTTTTGTTGGTTATGTACAGAATTGTTCCAGAAATCCAATTGCCCCGAAATTGTGTGTTGGAAATAACAAAAGACAGGTGATATTGATTAGTCCACAAATTCTATGAGGCAGGAAGCCTGATACTAACCACGACTGTCTCAAGTTCAAAAGGTCACAGGTTGGAGCCTGCCCTCAGTCATCCACATTATCGGGTAGAGAAGGGTCCTGTGATGCCTTACGCTTATGTTGATAATGGCATGTCAGTAATCCCAGGAATTTTTGACTGGAAATACCTAGCAAAATTGTCTCTCTCAACTTCTGGCATCATGGCTTTGGTTGGGGGCGTAACAATCCTCCCAAGTATACAAATTCTTCATTCCTTGTACAAAAGGAAAAACAAATTAAAAATTCAAATCCAAGGGGGCTTATGTTGAGGAGCAGTTCAAACAGAAAATAGGTCTGAACCACATACTGAACTTATGAACTTCGCTGATGAAAACCGGGGTAGGTGTTATGGGGTGGGGAGGGGGTGGAATCAGTAACAATCATTATTAAAAAGGTTGTTCCCTGATGAACAACAAGCCCTCAATTCATAAAACCGCAGCAAAACATTTAAGTTTCGGCCTATGTTGCCAAACTTGGTCACAAAGAAAACACTTTAAAACACAAAAATGATGGGCGATGAGTTAACAAAACCTACTGGCTTGCCGATACATAGGAATAACGTGTTTCAAAGATGGTGGCAAGCCTTTAGGCTCTTTTATCTCACCACCCTTCATTTTTATGTTTTAAAGATCGGCTGAATATAACATAGGCCGACAATAAAATATTGTGGTGTGGTTTCATACATTGTGGACTTATTGTTCATCAGGAAACAATTTTTTCCGCACTCATTCTCGCCTCCAAATTCATTCTGCATGGCTATACTGATCATTGGTCTTCTGTGTAAGTCCACCACTGGGACTGCCACATCCAAGTCCAGACTGTGCCAACATTCACCATTCCCACCCCACCCAGCACCTTACGTGACCTTACGTTGCTACTGATTCATGTGTCAAGTAAGCGGTGATTTTGGTCATTGGGGACCCAATCCAAAGATCCAGATTTGTTTTTTGAACTAACGATGCAATTATTGGTGCTCACTTGTCATCCTTAGCAGTTCATAATGTTGGCTCCATTATGTTGCTATGTTTAGTACTGATATTTTCTAACAATATCATTTCTTCAGCCCATAAAATATCATAGGAATTGACCCTAAGATAAAAAAAAATCAATGATTACAGATTATAATTAGGTGATCAAAAAGGCTAATTAAATACTTTGTAAGAATACTAGAACCATTAATTTATCACGTAGAATTGTGTTATCAAATCAGGGGTGACGTTTGACATCCATGAAAGTAGGTGACATTTATGATATGGTCGGCCAAACCACTCGTAGCTCAAGGCACATTAGTATTTAGTTACCTCTTCCGAGGTTTCTTGTAAGTTTTGAGTATTTACACTGTGGAGTTGGATCTGGACTTGAATTTCCAGTCCAGGTTTACTCGAGTCTAGCTTGCATCTTTTTATACTAGCCATATACTAACGCTCATACTCATAAGCTTAAACTAGAATTTTCGGTCCAGGTTTACTCTATTGACCGAATGTCACGTGATCTTGTGACGTCATGATTTATTCTACTAACCAGATGTGATGTCAAGCTTACTGGATTGACCGAAAGTCGCGACATCATGATTTACTCTACTAACCGGAAGTGACGTCAAGGTTTACTCTAGTGGTGTCGCGGCAATAAACCTCAGTGCAAGTTCAGCCCCTTTACTAGAACTTAGCGAAGTTTCTTTTATGTTTTGCGTATTTACCACGTGGAGTTGGACCTGGTCTTGAAATTTCGAATCACGTTTGCTCGAGTTTAACTAGTTTTTTACTTAGTATTGCATATTTTTCACTACTTTATATTTTTGCTAAGACTCGCGGAGGCCTGGACTTGAATTTGCGGTCCGGGTTTACACAAGCTTGCGCTAATTGCTGCATATTTTGACTAACTCTATATTTCTACTGTAGGATATGTGCATTACACATATGTGTAATTATACACATGTACTACACGTATCGTTAAATTTGTGTCAAAGTTTATTGATTTCTCTCTGTATAAAAAAAAAAGTAAGTATGGATTCAATAGGTGTTGATTTTGCAAATTCGCGGTTTAATGTGTAATGGCTTATTTTATCGCAATATTCTGGTGCAGCTCATAACTTTTCATAATTTCAAGCCTTTAATTACCACGAATTCCCACCATTTTTTTTTATTAGAAGCATTCTATAAAATGGTAAACGGCACCTTCTGTAAATCTACTAGTATTACACATGTAAATTTACTTCGTCCAAAGCTTTAGTAATTTTATCGTTACGAATTTTTATAACTTCAGGCGTGCTTTTTTTCTTTTGAAATCAAAATTAGTTTTCGGTAATAACATTAAATTTAGTGAAAACATTTGAATTATGAGTGCAAAGTATTTGTCAACAATTTTGTTGGTAGCAGATTAGACAGCTATGGCAAATAATTATCATATTTTGCGTTATCTCCCTTTTAAAAAATTGGTCTCAATATTAATAATAACAATTGCTAGAGTGTATGTGCACTGAAAGACGTTACAAATAAAACAGTTACGAATGACGTAAAATATGACGAACATTTACCAATGAAGCTAACACACTCGTTAATTAGTCTAATTGGTAAAGACTAAACGAAGTGTCAACATTTAAAAATAAAAATATGTGCAAAGGGTAAAGCGTTATAAAAATAAAAAATACAATAGATAATTATTCCGAATTGCCATTTTTAACATACCGTATAATTTTATTAGCACTGGTAATATTTCCTAAACAGGATGGATTATTGTTGAATAAGGATGGAATAATATAAGACATGACTCTTTTACTGTATGAATTTCTCCAAGACAATTCTGCAACTATGCATTGTTGGTTCTCAAGGACCTTACGTTAAAGGTTTTATAAGAAGAGTCAAAGTAATTATTTGCAGCAAATGCGTACTTGGAAAATTGCTAAATGTTGAAGAATTTCATAAAAAGTTTCTTTTGTAGTTTTTCGGTTTCCTTTTCAAAATACCGCTTTAATTTGTTAATGGTTCTTTGAAGCTTCTCAATTAAATTAGTTGAAGATGCTTGAAGAGTTGCACAGGAGTTTATTAAGAGTTGGATAGGATCCAAGCTTAATAAAAAGTTTTTTTTTTCAGTTGTGTTTGCGTAATCCTTGATCATATATCAAGGGGGTTATTTGTCTGGTTTTTCGAATTAAAATTTCAATATGATGTAGAATTTCTAATTATGATCAATTTCTAGGCTAAGTCACGTCGTATTAATGATTTGTTAATTTGTTGTTAATTTTTCTCAGGTTCAACTGGGTGTTTTTAAGTAGCTGATGTCATGCAGATATACAGAACAATGTTTTCTGATGATATGCGAAGTCGTTATATGCATAATGAATGTTTTTATTTCCACATAAAGGTAATTTTTTTGTAAAATAGTCATTTGTTTTATCAAAGTCATAATGTAAGTTTTGAATCATAATTTCTTAATTAAAATTAAATGACATGGCAGACGTTATCTGCAAACAAAGTCAGCAAACTAGTAAACTTGTAGTCAGCAATATCGTTTACGTAAATAAAAAATAGTTTCTGCCAAAGTACCGAGCCCTGTGGTTAGCCTTATTCAGTTTCTTTTATGTGCTGTAAGTGTTATGATTTTTGAAACTGTTTGTAAGATAATTTATCAAATAAAAAAAAATTTGCCTCTAGCACCATACTTACACAATTTGCTGAAACATTTCTTCAAGTGTATCAACGATTTTTTTTTTGGTCAATAAATATAGCTCCAAAACGCTTCATGCAAAGCGTGGCTGGTGTAGTTAATAATCTAATTTAGTGCTCAGTGGTGTCTTCATGCTGTTGAAATACAAACTGTTGATTATTTAAGTTGCTTTTCTTACGTAAAAAGTCATTATTTTAATTGCAAAAAAAAATTTGAACAATTTTATTTAACACTGGAATCAACGATTTTTTTATGTTTGGTCTGCAATTGTTTTGGTTTGGCTATCTTCGTTTTTAGTCTTCTGTACAGCCGTACCGGCTGAGAAGACTATTCCAACGACTTTGTCCGTCCGTCCGTCGCTTTTTTCAACTTCGCAACGGTACCAGATATTAACGACCATTGTTTGGAACGTTAGATTCAGAATGAGAAGTTTGTTAAATCACATGGCAAATTAAAACATCGTTACATCCTTATAGCTAATAGAATTCTTCAAGGTAACTAAATTAAATAATAACATTTGATCGTCGAATTAAAATCCTAAGATAACACGCAATAAAAACAAATGGATTTTAGCTTTGTTTAAAATAGTCTCGTTGCATTGTTGCATGAATGAAAAGGCTTACCGTCGAACCAAATTCTCCATTAGGCCTATATCTGCTACTCAAACTGCATTTTTAAAATTAGGCCAAAAAATGAAAATTAGGCCTAAAATCATGTTACCATGGCAACGTCAAGTTGCTACGAGTTGCTTCATCAACAGCGTCTCTCGTCACTTCCCTACTACCACTGATCTATATACGCTAAGTTGCGCGTTACGTTGTAACACTGTAACTGTGTGCTTGTAGGCGCACCGTGTTGCAAAAATGAATAGGCTTACTATACAATCCATATCGCCGTTAGCTGCTACTTACGAAATAAAACTGCTGGTTAAAATTAGGTTTAAAAGCTGAGAAATACGCCTAAAATGTAAAATAGCCTAAAAGCTAACACATTTTTATCCGACAGTAATTGTGATGGCTACTGCTTTTAGATTAGTATAATAGAGATAGATGTTGTAGTATATGATACAGATGTGCGCCTCAACATTGGAAGTGGAGGAACTGTACAAAAGACCAGTGCGACTAGGCAGTCGCTGTATCCGCTTGTTGTAGAATGGTCTTTGTTCTTGTTTATACTGGAAGGCTAGAATTCACTTTCAATAATTGCCGAGATCAAAATTTGTATAACACAAGCTGTTTTGATTTTTAGTTTGAAAATAAATGATGCACAAAGAATCCCTCATGTCCACCAGATATTTTAATATTTATATTATTGATAATTCTTATATCATATAGAGAAGGTTTAAGTATTTGAATAGTGTTTCCCAACTTACTTGTATTGAGATGTGGATTAAGTTTTTGACCTGAATTTTTAGATTTGAACCATTTTTTATGTTTTAACTTTGAAACTATGTATTTGTTGGTAAGAGTCAGCAAAGTTATTACAGGTAGTGAAAGTGTCAAGTGCAGGTAGCAAAAAACATTTTTTAACTTTGTTCGTCTATGTTAGGTTTGTTTGTGCTACAAAGTGCTATAAAGTTAACTTTACCCAAATTTTTCGTGCTATCGTTATGATTGCTATTGAATAAACTTTTCAAGTGGGTTTGTTGGGCAAGTGTAATGTTGTTTTTCACGTCTTTGCTTAGTTCTTTATTACTTTCAAGTTGACCTTTTGTTGTGTTAGCCAGTATGGGGATTTTAGACCAAGCTTTGTTTTTGCGGTTAAAAGGTCATCCATTAATTTTTTTAATTCGCAAACTGGTTAATTTTTTTATAAATACTTTCATTATTTTCATAAATTGCCTTTCGTTGTTTTCAGTTTCATTATAAATCTGGTTAGGGTCTGTTAACGGGGAGCAGACGGTGTCTATCACGTCCTGTGGCCTGGTTTTTTATTTTCCGCACTGAATCCGACTGCGCATTTTTTGTGTCTTTCAAAGCCCTGTAACCAGGGAGCAGACAGATATTTTGTCGTCTTTTTCACTCAAGCCCGATTACGTGACTTCTTGAAACCAAGTACAATGCATGTTTGTAAAGACATTGTTGTTTACAGCATTATTGTTACACCATTGCTTCTGCATTGTTTCCTTCGATAAATGCTTTTTCTTTTTCTGCCGGAAAAGATATAGTTGTTTTTGTCATTGTTAAAGCATTGTTTAAAGCATATTTGGGCCAGCGCTGGCAAAAGAGTGGCAACTACCGTTTTACCAAACAAAACTGGTAAAAGGGGCCGCCAAGTTCCGAATAGTTAATCGCACCGAATAATACTTTGGAACTTTAAATGAAAACCTGAACATTGCTACCAAAAGTAGCAATGTTCTAGTTTTCATTTAACCTTTAAACTATTAAGCGGTGTGATTAACTTGGCGAATGTTTTGGTGTGTTGATATCACTCCTTTAAAGGGCCGGACCATTCGGAACTTGGCGACCTCTTTTACCAGTTTTGGTTTTTGATATGATAAATACAACTAAATACAACTGATGTCTGGAGGTTAGGTAAAAGTTAGGTTAGATTAGCGTAGTTTTGAGCGAATGGATGTAATGACCCATAGGCTCAATAAACTAAAGTACAACTAAAGACATTATTTACAGATACTTTATGATTACCAGTATTATTCTGTTTTATAACAGCAAACAAATTCATTATAATAATAATATTAATAATAATTCTAACACGAAAAAGCCTGGTAGTCACTTTCCTGGCATATAAAATATTTATTCTTAAATTTGTAACACCACACGTTCCTCATCTGAGTCTAAATAAAACACTAAAACTAAGGACAACATCACTATATTACTATATTTAGTGTTTTAATTTCTGACGGGTAACACGCAATGTTCGAAAATATATTATACAACAACCAAGTGAACCAGTATACCTAGCTCCATTTTGCTGTTATTCCACCTTCTTCCTCCCTCCTTGCTGAAATACCTATTTGTGTTGGCTGGTTACTAAATTCGCAACTAGTACTAATTAACTCTTAAGATTCAACACCCACACCCAAATCAACATTTTTGGGGGTTCGTCAATCGTTACCAGATAACATAGCGTATACTTCGCACCAAAACACAAAAATTGCAAATCAAATTAATCAGGTAAAAAAAATCACCGTGAAATAAACAACTAATTCTTCTTTCTACATTTTGTTACTTAAAAGAAAGCCGATACAACACAATTTGCATAAGAGTACAAAACAGTAAGTTTATGGTTGCAACTTGCGACATAAGCCTACATTTAGAAAGACGTTTATTTCGCAAGACTTCATTTCTTAAGAATTCCTTAGACTAATGAATAACAGGGTAAGATGGAAGTAAAACCAATAACTTCCGCCACCCTATAGAATTACCTCCAATTTTTGGTCTACCCCCGTTTTCACCCCCAACAGCAATCGAAACCTCTAGAGCTGGGGGTAAAACCACCAATTCGGCAACACTACCACCAATACCAGTGTAGTTGGCGACTCTTAAACCGCGTCTCTATCTCATCACCCGGTCTATTCTTCTCTCCCATCAACGAGTCTTCCTCCGTCTTGATGAAGGCCTTCATTTGTATCCAAATCAGCAAGTAGATGGCGGTGGATATCCTACCAATCTTCCAGATATTCCGGAATGGTCCAACCGGAGGTAAGGTACTCGACTTGCGGAAACAAAATCTTGGCCACAGTTTTGGGGAGGACGTTTTAAGAGGCATTTACACCGAGAAAGAGACGTTCCACGCCGCGACTAGGATAGGACGTAAAACGCGGGGTGTGACGTTAGGGAAAAGCCATAGCAACGACATGAGTGAGATTACTTACTGGGACTGGTGGGGAAAAGAACCAAGAGATTTCCGACCAAGGAAGATTGTCTTTTACATCCCGCCACCGCTAAATTTCTTTCCCTGCAGGACGCGATCGTAAAAAACGAGCCAAAACACAATGAACGTTGCAGCTTGCAACACGAAAAGCACGTGGGTTTAAGTAAGAGCCCTTTTTTTTATACCGCTCCTTGATTCTTGTGTAAATTCGTCGGCCACCGAGAATGCTATAAAACTTAAATCGCCAAAGAATATGCATAAGACACACGCTTTTACAGTGTAATTTACTCAAGAGGGCCTGGGTTTTAGCAAAGGTGAAACATCTCTCTGGAGTCTTTCCCTCACAGAAGTAAGAGTAGAATTCTAAGAAAAAGGCGCTAACTGAGCGGGAACTTACATCTCGTTTCCAGCATAATGATATCGCAAAATACGAGAAAATGAACTCTCAGGGAAGGAGTATACCCTCAAATCCAAGGCGAAATATTTTTACATTATTATTTGTATGAATTTGAGCTTTTGATTCCACAAAAAAAAATTCATTCGCCCATTCCTTTTGTTTTATAATTGAGACCCGGTCACAGTCGTCTGGACCGTAGCCAGGCCTCAGCAATCACATTGGTCGCTGTGGAGAAAGAAAGTTCGGTAAAAAGAACTACGGTAAAATCACCTATTAAACGCCCACGAGCTGTTAAAATTAGTTCGGTAAAAAAAAAAGGGGGTGTGGGCTGTAACAATGTTATAATTCGAATCTTACGTCTGTCATGGGAGGATGTTTAGGCCTAATCCCATCGCGCGGAAATCGGCGTTTATGCGATCATTCACTTACGTGATCTGGGTGGGTCCGGCCTAGCATTAACGTAATTCCTTTATTCTTATTTGTTCAGGAATTCAGTTTATTAGTTTAAAAGTTTACTTAAGTATGCTTTGTGTATATATGAAGCTTTTACTTAATTTTTGTGCAGAAAAACCACGATTTAAAGAGGTAAAACATTGATTTTCTTGAAGGTATGAAGCTTCCATTCAATTTCTAGCAGCAAAATTACGATCCGGTCATTATTTAAGGCCGGAGGTGGGGGGGGGGGGGACCCGGGGGAAATGAAAATGTGGCCACCAAATTTTCGATGAATTCACTTCGAGATCCTGAAAAAATCTTGATCGCCCCCCACTTAAGGTTAAAAAATAACGTGATCCTCCCCACCCCTCCCTCCCCCAAAAAAAATGCGCTTTTCGTATATCCATTGAGAATGTCTGCAGAAAATTCGTGTAGCCAAGATTAATGCTGTAGCCAAACTAAGTAAGTAGTTCTCCACGCCGACAGTTACCATTAGTTGTAA
>JAHWFP010026868.1:0-11589 GCA_023313725.1 Lithobius niger
AATCACGCCAGTATAGGCCTAAGTATGTGGAGTACAATTGGGTATAGGGCCAACACACTGCTGCTCTATGCCCTAGTGTGTAGGGTAAGAATACAGATATAAACTATCACATGATACGCCTCAAAAATAGCCCTAATCACGCTAGTATAAGCTTATTTACTCAAATATAGGCCTAATTTCTCAAATGTGGCCCAATCACACCAGTGTAGGCCTAAATATGTGGGGGTACAATCTGATATAGTGCTATCACACTACTGTTGTACGCTCTAGCATGCAGGGTAAAAGAGTCCAAATATAAACCATCACAGTATATGCCTCAAATATAGGTCTAATCACGCTAGTGTAAGCTTATTTACTCAAATATACATCTAATCAAGCCAGTACAGGCCTAAATACTCAACTACAGACCTAATCACCCCAGTATAGGCCTAATTATGTCGAGTACAATCTGGTATAGTGCTAACACATTATTGTTCTACTTCCAAGCTTATATAAGGTAAAAGACTCCACCTATAAACCACGCCTTCTCCAACTCTTGCTAACGCTAGTAGCTTACGACAACTTTGTACACGCCGTGGTAAAGCAATAAGTAGTCATTTTACTGATCTCTACAATCACGCCAGATTGAATAGAAAGTGGCAAAGGACAACTGAGGTGGCATTCATCAGGTGAAACAGCAAAAAGGAGGAGTCTTGTCATCGATTTTGTTCGATGTCTGAAGAGGTGTGCCACTTCACGCCCCGGTAAGAGTGCGGAAAAAAGAGAGGTGGAGTAATAGCCTGTGTGATGTTAATGCCCACACGGAACAAACACCTTTGAAAGTTGCCACATTAAAGTTTCACCAAGTTAGACTGACTCGGAGTAATTATAGAGGACATGTTCAACCGCAAGTTTTGTTATGGCCTAACTGCGAGCTTTGACAGATTTGTGAAGTCAAAGCTAACATACTTCAGCATCTGATGACCTAAGGAGTGAAATCTCTCTAAAAAGTGAATTGAATTCGTTACTCTTGAGGCTGGTTTATGACTCGATTTTTGAATCATCGTTCTGTCCGACACCCAGTTAGTGACAAGCCACATGTCTGAAGTCAGTACGTGGTCAATTCTGATTCACAGTTAATCCCACGGAATCTTTTCCATGGATGCGTTGGATGCATATGACTGGATGTTTCAAGCGCTTGCGGTGGACGAGCTAGACGCAGGACTGGCAATGATCCTGGGACTCCAGCATTTATGAAACAAGAAAGCGACATAACTTCCTGAAGTCAATGCCGCCCACCAGGATCGTTGCAAGATGGCAGGTCTGGTTACGCCAGCAGACGGTGTTGATCCCGTTGTTTTTATGGTGTTATGTTTTTTTTTTAAATCTTGTAATTGGCTTTTATTGTTAAGTCTCCTTGCAGAAATTTCTCCTTTCTCAGGTTCTTATAATCCCGATTACATGCATTTCATTTTTTAGGTGACCAAGAACAGCAATACACTGGTTGAAAATTAAATATAGTTTTTACATGTCCTTGTGGGAATTAACCTGTTGGGAGGTTTCCATATTTTGTACAATGATGTAAACATAAAAACAGTCCACGACCTTCAAATCTGACTGGTGATTGAACAGTAAAATCCGAAATTTTAAACAGGGTATCCACGGTTGTCCTTTGGCTGCTGTGCTCGGGTTCCTAGAGCATCCTCATAAAGACAGTTTCCATCACTGGACTGAATTATTTTCGTTTGGTGGAAAACTTTTGCAGAAGTTGTCAAAGGGTCACTAAGCAGATGCCCGGCGCCCTCCGAAGTGTCTTTCTCTGCGGAATTCGTAACACAACGTCATGCTAATTAGCGAGCAGCTGCAGTATCTATATAATTAAACCACCAACGACTGTCCCTCGTCCATCCGTGTGCGCACGGACGAAATGAGCGTGTTGACCGCATGTCGACTGTCAAAGAGCTCTTATTTGACGTCAAAGAGCTTTCGGACCGTGTACAGTGTAGGTATTACTCTCCTAATTTTACGAATTGTTGCCTGATTTGGTTAAGGAATTTCGAATTATCATCGATTTCCAACCCCAGATATTTATGATTTGAAACTTGGTTTAATTTCGGGCATGTGAACTCAGAGTAGTTCTCACATTCAGAGCGGTGCATGGTTATGAAGCATGTGCTTCTGAACTTGTGGAAAGTAATGACAAGCGTGAATACTGTTTTTCGACACTTACTGTATTTGATAAAATCATTCACTAGAGAGTAATTATTTATTTCACCAAAATTGGTTTGTAAGCTCTGCCTCATCATATGTCTATTTTGTAGTTCATAGGCATAAAGAAAATATCGTCAGTATCAAAGTTACGTAAAACTTAATTTTTTTTCCATGATGGCATTAATGTAAATTAAGAACAGGATTGGTCCGAGTACAGAACCTTGTGGAACACCACGTTTACTTCAGTCCAATCGGTTTATTTGGTTTTCTCATGTGGCCATTGGTCCATGTGGCTTTCTGTTCCGTTTATAACCTTATTTTAGGAAAAATGCAAGCACTGAAACAAAGTATGTTGAACAGGAGAAGCCCAAAGTGCACATGTAAAACCAACACAACCCGACGTTTCGAGCTAGCTCCAGCACATTATCAAGGGAAATGCAAGATACACTTAAAATTGCATAAAGTTGCAAACAGACAAATGCAGGCAAAATTGCCTAAGTCAAACTACAATTCGAACAAGTTAATAATTTAAAATTTTAAAAAGAGAGGAAGAGGAAAGCGACCTTTTTGTGCTGCAAGCACAAAAAGAAGTGACGAAATTTGAGTGTAAATTTGAGTCCGGGTTTAAATCAGTTTTCCCTGGTGGTGAGGGTATCAAATAGTTATTTTTATAGTACCCTGGTGTCGGAATTTAGTTACAGAGTGCTCTTTGAGGAGTGCTAAGCATTCTTTGAATTTGTTGTCATTAGGGAGCAGATGATTATGAACCTGTGGATCGTGCAAGGCGATGCAGAGAGTTTCAAGATTAAGCCTAGTGCGAATATGTGGAATTTGGAAAAGCATACCCTCACCACCAGGGAAAATTAGTTTAAACCCGGACTACACTCAAATTTCGACACTTCTTCTTGGGCTTGCAGCACAGAGAGGTCGCTCTTCTCTTCTTCTCCTTTTAAAATTTTAAATTTTTAACTTGTTCGAATTGTAGTTTGACTTAGGCAGTTTTGCCTGCATTTGTCTGTTTGCAACTTTATGCAGTTTTACGTGTATCTTGCATTTCCCTTGATAATGAGCTGGTGATAGCTCGAAACGTCGGGTTGTGTTGGTTTTACATGTGCACTTTGGGCTTCTCCTGTTCAACATATATAACCTTATTTCACGCTTTATTGTGTGTTCCTTTCTGTTCACTGGGTGTTTGGCTTGGGAGCAAGCGTCCCTCCAGTGCAGGCTGGCATTTACCATATAGCAAAAAAATTCCTTCTACAATTTAGCTTGTGTTTGGGGATGACTAGCTTACAAGTTACACCTTGTTCGTGTGATGGTGCTGATTTGAATAATGGAACATCCACTTGGGCGTTTAATGTAAACAATTTTATAAATTGAGATTAAATCCTTTTTTAATCTAAGAAGCTCCGGGGAGGCAAGCTTCAGATGCTTGAGACGAAACCGTAAGGCGTATTTTTTAATGCTCAATAGGAACTTTGAGAAGCGTCTTTGAATTGACTCAAGGTGGTGAATTTTCCTAAGTAAGTTGGGGGACCAGACAGACTCGCACAGTCCTTGAGCATGGAGTACATACACTTTGTATGGCCATAAGTTTGGACGTTTCCCCAGTTGAAACAACGCCTGAAAATAGCAGATCAACGTTTTGAGGTCTAGATGACCGAGTCCACATCGCAGATTTGAGGTTCGACTGAAACCAAACACCTAAGTCTTTTACAGTTCTTGTCATTGGTAACTCGTTATTGTTATTAGTGCATGGGAAGTCGTGTTGTCGGGCCCAACATGCCATCTTTCTTTTTTTTTAACGAAATCGACACTTGCCAGGTTTCTGCCCAGCCAATAAGACAGTCAATTTCACATTGAAGTAAGAACTTTCCTGGATGTTAATAATTATTGTTGCATTTAAGTCATCCGCTAATTTCTACTGGTACACATTCTCTGTATTAGAGAACAAATCGTTCAAGAAAAGAACAAACAAAAGGGGACCAAGTACGGATCCCTGTGGCACACCGCTCATTATATTCAAGTTGACTTAATTCGGCTATCCGACCAACATCTGCTTGGTCCTACCCATGGTGAAAACCTTAACCCATTCAAAAAACATTCAGAAACTGATCTGTTGGAGCTTCAAAAGCAGTTTATTGTGTACTACAAATTGGAATGCCTTTTGGAAGACGAATAAAATAAGATCAGTAGCAATGCCCTGGTTTAATGATTCAATAAATGTATCCAGTCATCAGTTGGTGCACGCAGAACACTCCAGTGAAAATCCGACTGGTCGTCCTTAACAAGTTCGTAAATTATGTATATGTTCCATCATTAGTCCGTATCACCGATTCCATAACTGTGCGTGGTACTGCTGTAAGAGAAATTGGTCTGTATTTTTTTTTATCCACTGGATCTCCCGCTTTTGTATATTGGAACTTGCGGTCGACCAAACAAAAGGCAGTTTTCCTATCGTAAAAGACAACGTTACATTTTTTTCCGTTTGATCCACAAATCTGGTAACAAACTTTCTTTTTTTAAATACGCCGAGAATCTATCAGGTTCGATGGCACGACTGGGCCTCATATTTCATACAACTGAAAAAATCCTTTCCAAGTAAAAACTACATTTGTCCATGTAGCGGGAATAGTTTCATCAAAAGTTGTAGTAAAGAAATCGGTTAATTGCCTTTTACTCCGATTTCAGAAAAAAAAACTAAATTCAATATGGCTGCCTTTCTTTGGGCTCTGTTGGTGCTAATGACCAAGTTGTCGACGCGCCATTAGGCCTCATTCCCCCCCCCCCCCCTCTGTTATGAAGGCATCGTTTATCTGAATTGCCCGGATGGTTCTAGACGTTCCTGTCTTTTGACGCCAAAAATGGACGTTATAAATTTCCTTGAGCCAAAGTTGGTGTTCCTGGGAGCAATGCCATTCTTTTGTCACATGCAGAATAGCACTTACAACTCTAAACGTTAAACTTTACATTAACGAGTGGAAGGATGCAAGTTGCTATTCTGGTCCACGGTCTCGGATTGATGGTGTTTGCTGTCTCCCGAGGAAATGGCCTTAAGCATAGCACTGATGTATAGGTTACACATTACCTGTGTATGTATGACATTCATCCAGCATACAGATTCACGGCAGCACTCATAAAATAATGGAGAGTGCCACCAAAACTAGAGGAAGAAAACTGGAAGGAAAAAAAAACGTGGGTGGGGGAATGGAACGAACAGCATGAAAGACGAGACGACATGTCAGGAATTTTGCCAAAAAACGACGGCACCAGAGGATTAAACTCGCAAGCTCTCAAAAGATGGCGCCACACAACGCTATGCCGATCACGTGATCGCACACTCATTGCATTCATGACAAAGCTACCCACCGAGTTTTGCGACACTGGCCAAGACACACAGGGGGGCTGCCAGACACACACACACAAAAACGAGAATTGGGGACCAGGATAACAGAAGGAGTGGTGGGGGAGAAAGCTAGATAGACGGACAAGACGTTGTTGGAATACTGTCGATTCTTTGAGCCAGTCGAGCTTAGGAATTTGATCACAATCTTAGAACCGAACCAAACACGAAGCCCCTTTTCAGACCAACCGGCGTGGACAAAAGAGTTTGGCCTCCAACTCTCGAATCCCAATCACCCCTACAAACCTCTGCTGACCATCACTTCCACCACCACCACCACCCCCCGCTGAGCTGTCCACTGTCGGAAGAAAAAGTCTAAAAGAAAAAAAAGGGGGGAAAAAGAAGGCCAACAACGACGCAGGTTGGGAGCAAAGATCTGTGATTCGCCGCGGGGGTGTATAACCTTTGCTGGACATCGATTTCGGCACCAAAAGACGCGGGAATCGCAGAGAATCTCCCACCAAACCCTTGAAAAGGCAGGTCAACAAAAGAGGGAAATGGAAGGGAACAACTGCATTCGATGGTAAACTGAAGAACTTTGCGGGTTAGGTATAAACTTGTTGGTATATGTCTCAAATCAGATAAGGTGGAAAGAATGCTGAAATTCGCATCTGTGTTAATGGAAATGCCATGTTTTATTATTTCGATATTACGTCCTTGACCATTTCATTGCTATAAACCGGAGACCCCATACCACTCGGGGGGAGGGGGTTGGCCAGATGCGTCACATGAACACTTTTGTGGCCCGTTCTTATGTTTGTTTGTCCTTGTAAAGGTACATTTTCCTTTATCTGAACGAAGTAAAACTTACTTTTGCGGCTTCTGTGGTAATCCCTCTTACTGCCCTCACCTTAGGCTGGTTGTCTTTGAGGGAGGAGTGTGGGAGGAGCATCACTTTCTTGTTTGGTCTGACTTTGGATTAAAGAAGGAAAAACCCGACTGCCAAAGGTAAGCAATTGTGCTTAAGGACCTCAGGTTGTAAATATACCCCCTCAGGTACATAATTTTGTTATTTCCAGCCAGATTAACAGAAACTTCGGCCAATTTGCGAATAGCCACCGATTTTCTGGCCACCATCGGCCAATTATAAATTCGGCCGGTTGGCAGCTAGTTTTCAGCTACATCGTCCGAAATTAAGCGAAGGGTATCAAAGATGAAAACTCGCTGCACACGAATAAATGACGAAATGTGAGAAATTGACTAAGGGAGGGGGGGGGGGGGCCCGAGACTATGCATTTCTAGGTGATTAGCAAATGAAAAAAAAGGAGAAACCCATGATGGGGGAAAAAATATCTACCGTGAATAGATATTATTATACTCAACCATAAAACGAAACCAAAAGTGCCCAAACACGCTAATGACCACACAAATACGAGGCGCTCATAAGTTGCTGGCAAGACAACTGGTTTTCAAAACTAAGCAACATATGACAGGCCATCAATTCACCATTAGAGACAAGTTGCAAGTAATTTTATGATTTTATTATTATAGCTATAATTATAATATATAATTATGTTTATAATATTTTATATATAATATTTATTAATATATAATTATTTTTAACATAATATTATATAATTATTATAGCTTAGTATAGCTTAAAAATTTGCTTTAGCCATTTTTTTTCGGCGGCTAGACCCGGCGGCGGCCGAAAAATATTAATAAAAATACGACGCGGCGGCTAACGGCGGCAGCTGTATAATGTGAAGTTTGGAGATCCCTGCTCTAAACCTTAACACGAAGTGTGAGATCCACACCTATACCATTTTACATAATTTAACAAAATATGTTTATTTATATGTGACTATCTGCCAGATCGGCCATTTTTCTGCTCATTACGCATGAGCACTAAATGAAATATTTACCAAATTTTACGGAAAATTTGATAAGGGGAAGCTATCAGTTCCCAAAACGCCTGATGCTAGGATTGTAGTAAGTTGATTTTCCACTAGAAGGCACCACGAGTAGTAGGAATAGTCTTCCACGATAACAAAATGCACTTAAAATAGCCCAAAACAGGCAAATATTCAAAGAAAGTTTCCACACTAGCCAAGACCAGTAAAATATTCAACGAAATTTTCCACGCTAACGAAATGTACTTAGAACAGCCAAAACTAGTAAAACGTGCAAAAGAGGTTTCCACATAGCGAAATGTACTTATTATAGCCAAAACTAGTAAACTGCTGAAACAGCTCAAATGTGCAAATATAGTTTCCACATAACAAATAACAAAAATGTACTTAGAATAGCCCAAAACTAATGATATATTCAAAGAAATTGCCCACGCTAACGAAATGTACTTAGAACAGCCAAAACTAGTAAAACGTGCAAATGAGGTTTCCACATAGCGAAATGTACTTAGAATAGCCAAAACTAGTAAACTGCCGAAACAGGTCAAATGTGCAAATATAGTTTCCACATACCAAATAACAAAAATGTACTTAGGATATGTAGAGATTGGTCTCAGCTTTCGCCCTTAGACTCGTCAATGTTGGACGCCCTCGTGCTGTTGCTAATGCAACTGCACCACAATTGGCCTTACAAGTGAGACCTATCTCTCAATCTGCCGCCTTTCTAAGCATTCTACAGTTGTTAATGTATTATCTTGAAACAATATATATGTATTCCAATTCTGTTGTAACAACAATGTAACTCGTGCACTGCCTAGCCGACAATTGTAATAGATTATCAGTTAGGCAACAATGTAATTCCAACCCCTCCTTGATTCCAAATCTGACTGCAGCCATCGTAAGTTGTGTTTATTTTCGATCATTCACTAGAAATTATTCCCCAATTTCCTCCAATTGTCCCCATTTAAGTTGCATCGTGCCGCAAACAATTCACCACTTTTCACCTACATCACATTAGTTTAAAGCAGGGATTTGTGTCGTGGCAGGCGAGTGCAACATCAAAATTACTGACTATTAAAACATCTATCAGCAATGAATCTGCTCTAAATAACTTTCAACTTTTCACCATCGTTTGCTCACCACATCAACATAACCGCCCCAGTCAAACTCCCTGCAGATAGCCCAAAACTAGTAAACTGCCAAAATAGGTCAAATGTGCAAATATAGTTTCCACATAACAAATAACAAAAATGTACTTAGAATAGCCCAAAACTAGTAAACTATTCAAAGATTTTTCCTGTAAGGGAAAGGTTATCAAATAGCGCATGCATAACGTCTGAAGCCTTCTACCCACGATCTTTCTTGGGTAAACACGTGCAGGTGTATTACCTCCGTCACTCCACCATGCGCCATTGCTCTCTGCCATGACGTGCGTATCAAGTGACTGGCTAGTCCAATCAGACGGCCAAACAGCCGCTGTTCTCGTTCGTCAATGGCTAACTCGTGGTGGACGTCACAGCAGACTCTGAGCCGTGGCGGGCTCCCAGTTGCTTCGAAGCACTCATTATTGAAACCTTTCTTACCAGTCGACCAGGGCCAAAACCGACGCTATGTTGATTTTTCGTTGGGGCAGATTTATGCAACCGTTTCTCGCAACTCATTCACGCAGCGAGAATGCGTCGTGAATAGGCTTGCGTAAATGTCCCCGAACGTAGATGCCTTTTTCGAGGGACGTTTGGTTTGGACCGAAGGTCATTCGATAGCTTATATAAGCTATACCAGCAAAGTCCAGCCTAGCGGACCAGAAGAAGTCTGTTCTGAACCGATACTGAGAAGGGAACCTGATAAAGTCTCAGCTAATGCCTAATTCAGAATAAAGCCAGAACCAGAACTGTAGCGATCCGATCCGATGGGGGGAAGGAAAGGGAGGGGTGGTGTGATGCCCCGAACGAAACTCAAATTTTTTTTAATGCGTTGTTAAAACAGTCGCCCCCCCCCCCCACCCTCCGAGTTTAAAAACTCGCATTCCCAACAAGTTAGAGTTAAAAAAAACCACATGTAAAAAATTAAAACGGGCTTCCACTTCAAATCGGTTGACGTAGTAAAATAAAGAAGTATTTCAAAGCAATGAAAAGCGGTCTTGATGTGGCTTCACAGTGTTTCTATACTTTCTGTTTGTGAATGCTGATGTTGAATTAACGCAGATATTCTAAGGGGCATAAAATATTTAAGCTGGTTTATTTTCGTTAGATTACACGAATTTAAGTAAAATTTTTTGTACACGAGTTTTTTTTCAGTACCGATGATCTTCATACAATGAATACAGATCCGCCTCGAAAAAAACTAATTAAGGAGTTTTCCCTGCTAGACCTAAGGGAGACCTTTAAGAGACTTGCAGGCTATTGAACGAAACATGTAGGAGACCGAAAACTAAAGGAAACCTGTCATAGTCCTGAACGAAACCTGAAGGAGATCTGAAATGCGGCATGTTAGGAAGAGACTTGAAGGAGAAGTGAAAGGAGACTGATTATAGTAGACTTGAAGGAAACCTGCAAGAGACTGGTAGGAGACCTGAGGAAACTTGTAGGAGACCTAAAGCAGACAAGAAGGAGGACTCGTAGGAGAACTGAAGGTGACACCTGAAACAACGGGAAACTATTAGGAGTATTAAAGGAAACTTGGAAGAGATCTGAAAGAAGACTTGAAAACGACCTAAAGGAGACTTCTAAGAGACCTGAAGGAAACCCGTAGGTAATTCGCTGGAGACCTGTAGGAGAGCTCCTTACGCATTGTAGGGTTGCAGGGAAGTACACATTTTCATACGGTTTTGGTTGTAATGTTATTGTTTTTATACCACGGTGAACATGTTGCACTGTAATGGTGGAAAATTAGTCATTATTAATTGTGTGTGTTGTGGGTGTGTTGCTAGTAAAGGGGGAAAACCGTACAAAGAAATCTAATAATTTAAATTGCAGCTTCGTTTCTTCCTTATAATTACGACATTGTTTCGAAAGATCGCATTACCAGCATCCGATTTTTTCCCACCCTCAGGACGGAGAAATCTGTAACCCCTCGCCCCTTTCCAATCAAGTCGAAGATATGCCTGAACTGAACATACACCGAAAATGGAGCCCGAAACAGGTCGATTATTTGGCTCTGCAGAAAGTCTCTGCCTTAAGGGTACAACATACCGAATGAAAGCTAGACAGAGAAAGAGAAGGGGGGGGTGGTTTAGTATTACCCATTCCCTTGCTCTGATCTGGGGTACTTGAGCTTGCATTGATTGCACGAGGAAGAGTCCCTTTATCTCTTTCCCCCTTTTCATTTCATCCCTTATTTCCTCTCGACAGCTGGAAAGGGGGGATCATCCGTCCCCCATCTTCCACCCCCTCCCCTGATTAACTTCTGGTGAATTCAAACCACTCCCTCCCTCTCCCCCACCCACCCCCGGCACCCCAAACAAACTCTTCCCTATCCTCTACTTCACCATCCTTTCGCACAACCACTCTGCGTAATTAGATCAGAACGAAGTCTGCCGCAAACTTGATTGGGTTACACCGCTTTCGACTGCAAGTGTCTGGACTCGTCAAACTGTGTGCGGCAAAGGTCGCTCGCTCTGCCACATGCCACGGAGGACGTGACGTCACGAATTAACGTGTTTACGAAACAATCGTTAAATTGCGTCACGGGTTAATGCGTTTACGAAACAATCGTTAACATTTCTTCAAGATTCTTCAAGATTTTTTTTCAACCTGTGGTTCAGGGGGAAAAAATGGCGAGAAAGCAAGGGAGAAATTTGAATCAAGGGGTAAGAAACAGGCAATGACGATGAAAAAAACAGAAAACAATCAGGGTAGCAGTCTACCTGGAAAACCGATAAAACCGGGAAAATTCAGGGAATTTATGAAGTCTGGAAAATTCAGGGAATTTATCAAGTCTGGAAAATTCAGGGATTTTATCAAGTCTGGAAATTCAGGGATTGTATCAAGTCTGGAAAATTCAGGGAATGTATCAAGTCTGGAAAATTCAGGGAATTTATCAAGTCTGGAAAATTCAGGGAATTTATCAAGTCTGGAAAATTCAGGGAATTTTATCAAGTCTGGAAAATTCAGGGAATTTATCAAGTCTGGAAAATTCAGGGAATTT
>JAHWFP010026877.1:1088-25898 GCA_023313725.1 Lithobius niger
CCCCCCCCCCCCCCCGTGCTCGCTGCGCCATTATATAACATCAGAAACCGCATGTATATTATTTTCCAGTTAGACATATATCCATTATGCGATATTCCGTTTAGATGATTTTTCCATTATACGATATTCCATTTAGACGATTTCCATTACACGATATTCCGTTTATATGATTTTCCATTATACGATATTTTGTTTAGATGATTTTCCAGATTTTTTTTTATGCAGTTATTAGAAAATTATGCCATTGGGCGATTTTCCAGGTATACTTTCATACGACGTCCCGCTTTTTGGCCGTTTGAATTTGAAATCAAAAGCCAAGCTATTTTACCAAAGTATCCAAAAAAGTTAACACAATCAATAAGAAGAGCAGTGAAAACAAAAAAGCTATTAAATAAACAATTTGAAAAAATGTTCTTATGTCAATATGATGAAAGAATAATACTTTCAGGTTAAGATACTATTTCCTTATGGCTATCGTCGGTTGTAATCAGTACAGATGGAATAGAGCAAATTACCTTACAATTAAAAAGGTTGTTAATGAAAACTATATAGCAAACTTTAATACTGTTTCTAAGGGGGCCCCAAATTAGGTCCCTTTCAACTACAACCACATACTATCTTTATTAATGAATTTGGAATTTATAAGTTAGTAATGAGCTCTAAATGCATTCAGCTGAAAAGTTTAAAGATTAGTGAATTAATATCCGATATTGTTTTACATGTTTTGCTATGTATAATAAAAGTTAAAAGAATTAAGAAAAATGTGTGATACAATATGTTATTACGTATTATAACATTAGGTTATCAACATAAAACATATTCTTTTTACTAGATTTACACTTTAATATCTTTATAGAGATGTAAATATTCATTAAAAATTAAATAATCGGTAATATCACTTTCAAGATCTACATCAAAATAACATATTAGGGCTGTATTTATTTGTTTTTCTTTAAACTATAACTAAGTTCCTGACCACATTTAGTTTGAACCACATATATCTTCTGAAAATCGAATCATATTGGTTTGTGTTTTATTTTTATATTTTACAAACTTGTTTAAGATGGCTAAGTGTTCAATACAGGATATGTCCGAGAACCCACTTAAATATTTGGTAAACCTCCGTTGGACTGATTCGAGAAGATCAATGTTTTTTTAGTAGATGTGGGGACCACACAGGGCTGGCATAGTCGAGTAGTTGTTCAACTTTAAAAGAAATTGGAATACTATGTCGTGTTTTAGAATTATAAATAGTTTATTTTCTTTTTTTTTTATTAATTTCAGATATTAAAATCACCATCGTATTTTAAAACAACATGATTCCATTTTCAAGCTTTCACTCTAAATATGATAAATATTGAAAAGCAAACGCTATAGCCGCTAAGTTATTTCATAGTAAATGTGGTCAAGAACTGAGTAAACAGTTTTAAAAACAAAAGAACAAAGGTACAAAACGTTATTCTGATACAGAGCCACTTTAAATATATGAGTACTGTATGTCATACATTTTTTCATTATCATTTGGTTTATGAGGAGTTAAAGATCTGAAAGAGTAGTTTCTAAAAGTGTATAATTATTACGTTTTTAATACAGACGTAAAAGTGTTTATCTTTATCTGGTTTTCGAGTTTTATAAGAACTTAAACGATTCTTAGTGTTAATTTATTTAAAGTACCTCTAGCTTAGTAATTGTTTCTTTCAGCATATTGTTTTATTGTTTTGTTCTTTGAGTTAACTGTTCTGGCTCTGTTACTTCTTTAAGTTTTAAATTTTCTTTTTGCATTTTTTATGTTCTTTTAATATTATTTCGTCTTCTAGAGCTTTTTCCTTATCTTCTAATGCCGTATCTTTGAGATTAAGTTCTTTTTTGTACTTTATATTCTCAGTGTTTTATTTTTGATGGTAGAACTTCTTCATAAACCCAATCTTGAAACTTTTCAACTAAATGCATTTTAGAACTCATTATTAACTTATAACGACCAAATTCGTTGATACAAATAGTATGTGGCTGCTTGTTTGAAGGGGGTACAGAATCAGTATCCCCCTTAAAAATAGTATTAAAGTTTGTTTTATATCTTTTATTGACAAAACGAATAATCGTTCTGTTTTTTTTTATTTTCATAATCTAGTAGTTCACTTATATCTTTAGCTTTAAACCTTGGCTTATCATTTTCATCTGGAATTATAAATACTACTTTATTGTTAAACTTTAGAGTATCATTGTGAATATATTTTACTGAATTAATTTTACATTAGTTATGTATTTAAATAATATGATAAAATAATTTAAAATTTATATTTTTACAACAAGCATACATTTTTCAGGGTATTGTAATTTTATGTTTCATGGAATTTTTTTGGAATTTCTTGTAGTTTTTGTCAGTGTTTCATAGTATTTTTATATTTTTTATCAGTTTGTCATCGTAATTTTTCTTGGAAATTTTTCTACGTATTTTTATTGAAATTTTGAAATAGTTTTTTTTTTATTTTGACGATCAAACGAGCTTTAATACTCTTTTTCAAGGGGCCCCAAATTAGGGCATCTTTTATTTCTGCAGTGCTTGCTTGTGCTTTTTAAATTTATAACCAATGTGTGAACTTTTCCCCACCTTTTTTACATAATAGTGTAAGTCAAATTAAAATAGCGTTCAAAGGCACTGGGCCTTGTCCTCCACAAGAAGCTACAACAATAAAAAATAAATTGGTTGATTTGTCCGACCTCTAGGTGAGAGCAAAATTGTCCCAACAAGAACAACAACAATATTGTTGTCACTGTAAAATATCATTCGAAAGGTCCTGTTCCTTGCGATTGCTAACAAAGATGGCCGACAATGCTCTGTGAATATAACTAAACCTCTCCTTCTTCAAGGTTATACGGAATAATGCTTATATAATGTGAAAATGAAATAAACAAACTGAATAGCAACGAAGCTACAAATAAGAAAATAAGTGAACTTTGTTTATTTTGGAGAAATTGTTGAAATTTGTGCGAGACGACGCATCTACACGACCACATACGGAGACGGATCTTGTACTTCGAAATAACGTCAGTAATATAAATTCCGTCTTTTTGCGCAATATTTTAAACTCGTGGATTTTCCTTCCATTTTTTCAACATTGCCATTAATGTGTCGTTTTCACTATCTTTCCAACTCATTATACATTTATGCGTTTTAACTGCGTAATTACTACCACCGGAATCGCTACGTCAACATGTCGGCCATTTTGAAGAAGCGAATGTAAACACAAAATCGTATTTTCTAACGCTGCAACTTTGGCACCGCAAGTTTTTTTTTTTATTAAAGAAAGAAGGATGCCACGAAGTGAACAAACACTTATTTGTGGCAACATTACATTACATATTCTGTTAACAAAATATACATTTATACCAATTGCAAAAGTCAATATATAATCAATAACAATGGGTATTTTTTGCGTAATTTGGCAAGTCTCCTACCCATTACCTTGTTGCCCTTTGTGTCATAAACTATCAAAAATCTATGTCATAAACAATCATTTAGTCGTTTTTTAAACTCTCTTTTTACACTTTTAAAACTTCTTCAACAGATTAACCCAGAAGCAAAACACCTCAACCTTATCTTAATCCCCATCAATAATATTAATCCAATAGTTTTTCATTTTTTGCTTAAGTTCATTGTACCCTTTGATTATTTTTAATGTATTTGGTAAATTATTGAAGTTTTTCACAGAAGTATATTCAGTAGTCATTTTTCCGTATTTATTAGACCAAAAAGGTAGGAAAAAATGGTCTTTTCTAAGTTTAGATTTAGCTTTTTGATTTTGAAGTAGATTTTGTAATGGAAAAAAAATTCTTATTGTTATCGTATAATTGCATAGATTTTTTACATTAAGTATTTTATGTGTTTTTCTTATTTCCTTCACGCTATTATTTTGAAACAATACTTTTAGTACTTTATTCTGTAATTTTTGTAATTTATTTAACATGTTATTGCTAGCATTACAGTAAATTTCTCTGGCATACAGCAAATTTGCTTCAATCCACGCTGTGTAAAGTAGTTTTTTATTTCTATCGTTTACTGCCTTTCTTATCTGACGTAACTTGGGCATTAGTTTTTTAATTTTTGTAATAATATTGTCTACATGATCTTCATGTTTCCATTAATTGTCAACCCAGTATCCCAAGTATTTAATCTTACTTTCTTTCTTCATAATTTTATATATATATTTTTTTATTATCAGCATAAATTTTTATTTTTACATCCTGGTCTAATTTCTTTGCGCCTGTAGTGACGTCATTTCAGGCAGCACTTTATGAATTTCTCAGTAGTGCTGCAGCAGACTAAAGGAATAAACCCTAGCCTTCACTTTTCTATCCTTTTGGCCATGCTATTTTTTTTAACTTGTTTCATTTTTATCTCATTCACATGCTTTTAATTTCTGCTTTTGAAAAATCCTCCTACTTTTTACCAGCATATAATCAATGCTCTCCCCTTTCAGGCTGGCAATCAGCGATCTCCTGGGTCCTTGCCAGTCCTGTTGCTCCAGCAACAAATTATTTTATTTATTTATTTATTTACTTATTTATTACAGCTAGGTCCAAAAGTTGTAAAAAGTGCAAAAAAACAAAAGACCTGTAAAGGGCAAAAAAGGCTAAGACAGGCTAAAATGAGAGCAAAAATAAAAGGCCCCCAGAAAAATGTACACCAAAACACATTGCCCCTTCAACTAAAAGTTGCCCCTGCTCTTTTGGACGTCTGTACACCCTACCGGAAACGCTGCTGTTGTTGTTATTAATATAGGTTAGTCGCGTCGGTGACAGCAATTAAGAAAACAAGTAAAAAATATTTTTTAAAGGATCAAGGGTCATATTGTAAAGAAAGCTAGCTACACGCATGCTTTTAGTAAATCAAACAATAGTTTTAAGTTCAGATTTTATCTTTATAGAGCAGATATTACAAAGCGACGTAAGACTGAATAAATTAACAATTAAAAGTCTTGATGTTCCATGCAATACGAAAAAAAAAACCCACTTCATCCGACTTAAGAAAACAAATTAATTTGTACGTTATGGCGTTCCAAATGAAATCATCGCTTAAAAAATAATAATCCAGATGGATATATTTTACGGGGAAAAAATTAATAATAATTACTCACCGAATGATTATAGGAATAGGTAAGAAAAAGAATATCAATTAGAAAAACTGTTTTTCTTTTCCGTTGGTATGAGTGCTTAATGAATAGCAAGTGCTTTTGACTTCATGATCAAATTGACATTTTTTCCGGTTTCATGAAAACCAGATTACGATAAATTGATGTTTTTTTTTCTTTCCTTTCGAGAAAATCTAGGCATGCAGAATTTGTTTATGTTGTTAGGTAAGTAGCCTACATGATGATAAAAATAAGAGGCAATGAAAGGTACATAAATCCTTCCGGTATGTGGTGCGACCCGTTGAGAATAACGTTTGCAACATTTACACAGGTTAGAGGTAATGTCACAAAATCGTCTCGCACGAAATTAAAAACAAGAAAATGACTGTGTTGTCAACATTTATATACGTTTGAACTAATGTCGCAAAACAGAGTCATACAGGAAAGCCAACAGGGATGCATGTACCTTTAATATGCTCTCGCCTTCATTAACACAGAACAGAAAACCAGTTAGTAATATTATGATTTGCATGTTTATTATACTTTGGAAAAGTAAATATTATTACATATTGATTGAAAAAAAGGTATAACTTGTGTTCTCGCAAAGGAGGTTTTACTGACAAACTACTGAGAAAAGTTTTCCTTTTATCTTGTTTCAGGTAAAAAAAAAATCTTTAGTCAGGGCCTAAAGGGACCACTTGCACCCAGAGGCCAGGAGAGATCCGTCTCCCTCCCTCTCCACACCTTACCGAAACAATAACAATAACAATTGGATCAAAAGGTTCAAAGTGTTTGTAGCGAGTGTTAAGGCCCTATGTCTGCAGTGCCCGGATTCCCAGGTGGTCACCCACCCAAGTACAGTAGCAATAAAGTATCAATTAAGCGAAAAATCAGAGAATGGTTTATTAATAAATAGGTAATATTTTATGCTTTTTATGTTTTTTTATATTCTGCTGTTAAAAATTAGAACCTTATTATTATATATCTGTTAAGCCATAGTGGTGTATTATAAGTTTGATCGAGAATGATTCATGTTCATGATTATGATTGTGGTGTTCATTATCTTGTTGGACTTTAAAATTTGATTACTATTCTGTATTATACATTCAGTTTTGTTTTTCTCCGTATGTGTAAAGATGTGGTTATTATAATTTATTTTATAATTGATGTAACCCATACAAGTTTCTATTTGAGACTTCGGGGTACAATTGAATAAATAAACAATTACAATCCAAAAAAAAATAAAAATAATAATAAATTGTGCAGTGACAATAACAATAACAATTAGGCAATAAATGAATTGAATTTTACTTCCAACCCGAAGCCACACGCCTGTTAACTAGAAGAAATTACGAATCAACTGCAAAACACAAAGACACAACCACTTAGCACACAGCACTGTAGTATTGATTCAAAGCAAAGGGTTTTAGCGAGCGTTAACCGCACCCGGTCATCTGCCCGACGAAGCCCTAAGGCCCTATTGTCTGCAGCACCTTCCCAGGAGGTTACCCACCCAAGTACCAATCGGGGCCAATGCTTCTTAACTTCGGTGGTCTGACGAGAACCGGTGTTTCCAGCACTGCAAGGCCGCAGACTCGAAGCAGTCGTCAACACAACAATAAATAACAATAACAATAACAATTTTTGACCAACAATAAATTATACCGTGGGTATAAAGTCTTCCCCAATCACCATTTCGAATCGTCATATTCAAGATTAATCAGATAGCTGCAATTATGCGTAATATCAGGAGCTAATGAAGCATACACGTGCTAGGGTTTATACACTCGTGGTAATAACACAAGTGCTAAAGAAATTTTTCAACCCATGTTTTGGACCCAACACGGAAGCCGTTTACTTAATTGAGTAAATTAATATATTCTTTAGTTAGGGAATCTCATTTGAGTAAATTAGTGATTCTTTAATTTGGAAATATATCAAATTATACGAAAGCTTAGTGTAAGTGGACAAAAAAAAATAGACAAAACCAATGTAGAAAATCTGTTCGTGTATCACCGTTTCCCGGGCGCTAAGTACTAATCACCCAAGCCAAAGTGGCAAAACTCAAAAGTTTCTATCGTATTTTAATAGGCATTAATTTCACGATTCTAAATCACGAGGGAAATTATCTGCCAATGAATAGCATCCGTGAACTTAATGTGCCAGAACAACAGTGTTGATAAAAGTTTCATAATTTCAGTAGCTCGTGGCGTATTTAGTTACAGATTTCAGCTTATACCGATTTCGCATTGGTAAATTCAAGTGACCCTGGCCGTGCCAAGGAGGGCTGTGCACCGTTTTATTAACCAATGCGAAATCAGGCAGTCCTAGGCCAGGCCGGTATTTCGAGAGCCGGCCCGGCTCACACCATTCTGGCCGTGCCTGGCGTGGCCAAGACCGCTTTATTCACCAACGTGAAATCAAATTAGGGTCGGAGCCGGCCAGCGCCGCTTAAATCAGAATTGTATATGAATGGCGCTGTAGTGTAGCGGCAGAAAGTGGAACGTGTCAAGTAACATAAACCTACGTGCGGCAGTGCTGTAAATCGTACTCAGTGAGCCGTGGAATTAACCAACGCGAAAGAGGGCCGGCCGGACCAGCAATGGACCCTATCGGCACTGGCCGGCCCGCCCCAGTCCGGCCTGTCCGGTTGAATTTACCAATGCGAAAATGGTATTATTTGCTTAAAAAAGATGATCTGGTCGAAGACTGGAAAGGGGACTCTGGCAAAGCCCCGTCAGGCAGTGCCGAGCAGGGTATTGTCAATGATTATAAAGATACTTTAAGGATTATAGGATCTAATACGAACATTACCTCACCCTTCTCCCATCTCCTGCGATGACTACAATTTTCCCAGATCGAAACCTTAAGTTAACCCTCCCCTTTTTATACTTCTAGACAAGCATAATTAAAACACCAAGCAGTGTACAATCAGGGACGTATAAATTTGGGCTAGGAGGGCCAGCCGCTACAGGCTCTCGCTTTCCTTCCAGCCGCTTCCCGGGTTGAGTTGTTCGTCAAACGCGAACCTCGAATATGACGCAGTCTTGACGGAAGCGTTAGCAACGTAGTCACCAAAGAAAAAATTACACGGGAATTTTTAGAAAAATATTTGAAAGCCGAACACCACCCCCTTGTATTTTTCCCCAGAAAAAGACCCACAAGCCGGGTTTTGCCTCTCAGGATAATTACGAGTGGGGAGACTACCCACAATATTGAGCTTGCGTGCATCCTTAAACCCATTCTAAAAAAAAACTCGCTGAGGGGCGTCATGTAGTCCCCAATGCACTCAAAATTGTTCACGACCTGGAACAGGATATCAGGTCCCACCAGGGTTTGAATTTATTTCCTTTGATATCGAAAAAGTGTTCTTATCATTCGACCAAGAGCTTATCATTTCGGAAATATTTCAAAAATTAAAAAATGAAGCCCCCCCCCCTCGCTCTTCAAGCTTTAGTTATATAATGATACTCTTATACTAAAAGTCATTTTTGAGACGACCTTCTTTGAGTATGGAGGCAAATATCAACAACAAATCAATGGCGTACCGATGGAAAGTATATTTTCAACTTTCTTCTGTGACAGTCCTGAATGCAGTCGACAATATAAACTGGTTGAAAAATTCCCACAAATAAAATATTACAAGCGATACATTGACGATAGTTTTGCACTTCTACCAACACAACTTAAGTTATTAATCCTTGATTTTCTCAACAGCATCACGAAATCACTCACTTACACTATGGAGTCCTCTAAAAATAATGCTATGCCATTTTTATATGTAAATGTCATTATTAACCATAACAGCCTAATCGAATTTACAAACTTCAGAGAAAGTATGCATTCTACTCTCACCCTGCATTACAACCTATGTTGATGCCCACTACAAAAGTAATGTTGTCATCAATGAAGTTAAAAGCGTTGTGTCACGTACCAGTAATGCTAAATTATTGCAGCATGAATTCCAATACATCTTGCAAAAATATGTTGAGAATGGGTTCCCACTTGGGTACGTCAACAAATTAACTTCAAAAGCATTGACCCCCAAAACACCCCCCTCCCCTCACACCCCCAACAAATTTCATTGCTCTGCCTTACTTCAAAGGCATCACTGAAGCCTTAAGAAAAAACTTAGCATCAATATCATTTGACGTGTTTCAAACAACCATCGAAATATTAAGCAGCTGACCATGTCCCATGAAAATAAAGACAATAACAAAGCAGATGACGTGCTCTCCACGCGCAGTACTGTTTATCGAATCCCCTGTGCGGAACCAACTTAAACTGCTAAATATGTAGGACAATCCCTTCAAAAACTTACGCCGCCCGCGCACTGAGCAACTTGGCCGCACTGTCAGGTCGCTGCAGCCAATGAGAATGCTTACCGTTTATGTAAAACCACGCACTAATCATTTTCATTGGCTGCAGCAACCTGGCCGGGCGGCCTTAGTGCAACATTGCTTTCAACAGGCAAGTCACCAGACAAATACGAAACAGGCCACACCCCCGCCTTGGTCAAGGTCCAAATCTTGTTTGAAGAAAAAACAAACTAGAGCGCGTATAAATCTTGAAACGCTTGTCATACATATACGCATAAACCACCTGTACATAACCATTCAGTGCCAGATAATAAATACCTAAAAGAATATTTTCCTGTAATAAAAACACTTAAGCTCGACACTTTTTCCAGGCACGCTGTGCAGCCCTCATAGCTCCAACGAATGGATCAAACCTGAAACACGTGACCCGATTTGCATACACCTTGCCTTGCGACTTGGTTTCCACAAGAAGCAGGTTGGGTCATGCATTTCGGCCGCCGTTTCTGCTTCTTCTGGAAAGAGAAATTGGTGGTTTTTTATCCTTTTAAATTGGTGGGTTTTTTTATTCTTTTAAACTGGTGGTTTTTTTTTTGTCCTTTTAAATTACTGTAATTATGCTTTTTAACATAGGATGACTTAGTGGCATTTGCCGTGCTTTAATCTTATTATGCTAACCTGCTGACGAAAATTGTAAATTTTCGAAACGTTGTTAGCCTCTTAATGTAGCACTGCTTGGTTTGCCTTCCTGTAATCCGATGAGGTTAGGCATCAAACAATTTAATTATAATACAAAAAAAAATTCATTATTGTTAATTCCAAATTACACCAGGGACGTAGAGGTTTGGGTTAGGGGGAACCAGCAGAGCAGACAGTTGCAGAGGCGACCTCATGCCACAAAGTCATGCCGCCTGTGACGCGAAACACGTCATCCATCGTACCAAGAATTTATAGGGTTTGTGAGGAGAATGTGCAACTCTAAAAAAGTCCCTATTGAAACACGTTAGATTCGTCCCCATTAGTTCAGTCCGAGTTTTCAGAGGGCGCCACGTGTTCTATATGGTAATTTTTGCTCATTTTTCAGCCCAAGTCTAAAGTAAATTAAATTATGACTAAGCTAGGCTGATTAATAATTAAATATAAGCAAATTTCGTTTAGTTTAGTTTAATTTTAGGCTAAAATCTGAGTAGAAATTCCCACATAAAACACGTGGCGCCCTCTATAAACTAAGACTGAACTAATGTGAACGTATCTAAGACGTTTCAGTATGGGTCTCAGCCACAAATTCTCCTCCCCAACCCTATAAATTCTTGATCGTACGTAGTTCTCGTCCTCCATCTTAGTTCTCACTATGGCTTCCCTTACCTTTTGCTGGAACGTGAATCGTGTCTAATCATAGCTTCCTGTATGTATAACGCTAAACACTCGGTTTCACGTAGCACGCGACATGCGTCGTCCAAGAGGTGCACTGAAATGAAAGCACGAAGAACGAACCACCCCAAATCATAACATTGATTAGTGTTAGTGGGACGCACAAAAACGTGGTATCCTTTCATTGTTAGATTTAACGGTGTTGCAGCGATAAACGAACATTATTTTTACGATAATAGAAACTATTCTTGAAGTCTTCGGACGATTTACTGCTAATTCAAAGGATCGTTTAACACATTTTTAATGAGAATAGAAAACGCCATAGCGTAATTATACAGTACAATACACACGTACAGTAGGCGACAACGAGTTTGTCCATGCAACAATGAACACTACTAACAATGAAGCTCGCAGTTCGTGAACAGAAGAGTAGGGTATTGTTGTCAGTCTTAGTATGGAGTAGCCTTTATGCAGGTTACCAGGGATTATTAAAAACAATGCCAAGCCTTGGTTAGCTTTGTAGGTTTTCAGTTGTTACGTTAATAACATGCTATGAGTCACGTGACTTGAAATCGGACGAATAAATCAAAATAAAACATACAAAATTATTCACCCTGACTACATTGGCTACTGACAGACTAAATTCAGCCCATCAAATTCATGTATTTGTAACACGAAAAGTTTAAACTTCAATGTCTGTTCCTGGTAAACAGTAAGAATCCCACAACTTCATGAAATGCACTTTAAATTTAATTTTCGAGAACAATTGTAGTTCTCTTGGTCACAATTTCTGGACCACAGCTTAAAATATTTACACAACATCAAACTGGCTTATTTTTCCCGAAGCCATCCTTGAAAAGTTTACTCTTTATTGTTAACAAATTAAAATCCGCCGAATCACTTAACTATAACAAGAAACAAGACGTTGAAACATGCGGCGCCCCCCCCCCCCGATCTGTTAGGTTGTTTTATAAATTAAGAACTAAGAACAGAAATGAAACTACAGTAGAAGATAAAGAAACACCCATTGTACCATCCAGGGACTATAGTGAAATGTGGGCATCTAAACGAATAAAAAAATTCACATCTCATCGTGTTACATTTCCGACCACATGTTATCACGTGATTTTTTTTTTTTTTGATTTAGATTGCTGCATAGTGGTCTTCACTGCAGTCCCCAAATGTTACGACGGTTTTTTTTGTTTTCGTAAAAACTAAAAATGTATGGAGACCTGCTTACAGGCTATTAAATTTATTATGATATTCTTTACAACAATGCTGCTCCACGATGAAAGCACGGCCCTCAGCATTGTTGTAGAATTCATGGTTATAATAACCATTGTTGAATGGACAAACTCGGTTTCTGCATGGTATTGCGTGGTATTCAGTATTTTGGTATTTTGTATCCTGTTGTACTATTTTGTAATAGAGCGTACGGCTTAGGGCCACAGCTCTGGTAATAAATTCAATTCGGTTTCTGCATGCAGTGGGTGTCAAATTGTAAATGTGGCTTCCTCCTTTCTCATGCGTCGGGCCAGGATGTTATGAATAATGTATGTCCGGTGAGTGTACAATTGGCATTGGTATTGCGTGTTTTCGTGCTATGCTGTGTACTGCATTGAGTATGATATAGTTTAGAAGTGATGTACATTATGTCAAAGTATGCTAAGTGTTTATATTTGTATTAGGGTGGTGGGGAGCGCATGACTTCGGGTCCAGGCTCCGAATCTAATCAATCAATCAATCAATCGATCGTTGTCCCATACTGTACCTTGGTTCTACTTCTGTTTGAAATTCATGAAATTAAACCTCCGGAAGCTTTGTTTTCTCGTCGAGTGGATAAAGAGGTACGTATGAAACCATTGTTGTTAAACTTTAATAATTTAGTGTCAATCCAGTGCTCAAAGTCTAAAATCCGCGTATCACGCGTCACGAGTACCTTTCACAGTTCATTCCTCATGTTGGAGCAGTTCTTTTTCGGGATGTTCGCAGCGCGACTGGTGGCAGAATCGGCGGCTAACTGGACGACGAACGCGTCGAATTTCTAACGTAAACCATTTTAAACATATAAGGAATCTGTGGTCTAATGCAGTGGAAGCATCTCAAAGGAGCATTCAAATTTAAATTTATACAGACGATTACAGAACAGGTATCTGGTGTCTCTGAGGTATCTGATCAGTTTAGAACAGGTATCTGATGTCTTGTTGTAGCTTTTTTTATAGGCCTATTATAGTATCCAAATCAGGTGGAATGTGGTTGTTAATTAATAAATTGATTGAACGTTGAGCATTGCTTGCCTGCGTAAGACGAAGTGAAGATTTCAACATGACGAGGGCGTGCATCCCAAAGAGCGTGCAACCGTCCCTGCGCATGCGCTGATTCTGTTTGGCGCTTGGAATGTTGGGATACACAGGAGGCAGACCAGCATGAGTTGCTCGTCAAACACAACCTCGAATATGACGTGATTTTGATGCAATCGTTGCCAAGTTTGCACACGAAACGACTAACGAGTTCGACAAAATTGCACAGTCGAGGTTCGTGTTTGACGAGCAACTCGACCATGGGGTAAATTACTCGTCAAACACGAACCTCGAATATGACTTGAATCCATCAAAACTGCGTCAATTTCGGAATTCGTTGACGAGCAACTCGACTCAGGAAGCGGCTGGATGGACGGGGGAACCTGTAGATTCTGGTTCCCCTAACCCAAACTTCTACCCTCCTGACTGTACAGTGTACACTGCTTGGAGTTTAAATTTTTTAATATTTTTATTTTTATTTTTAAAATACCTAACTAATTCAGTATAGTAGCAAAACAAAATTTTATTAATAATTCTTAAGACTTTTTTTGGATGACACGAAATTTTTATTAATAATGGCTGTAAATAGACCAAAGTTAACTGTCAAATTCAAATTATATACGTAAAACTTTTCATGACTAGATGTGAACAGCATGCTACAGTAATGAAGTTTTGCCCCGTGATATTTTCACATACCAAGTTCGTCTTCTGTACTCAGTGCGAGTCTTACATTTGTAAGTTTTGTTTGCAGATCTCTTTCAGCAGCTTTGGCCGTTATTCGTATTATTACAGGACGGCAAACCAAATGGGCAATGGAAGGGGGATTGAGGCTTAAGAGCACGTCGACAGCCACGTCATTAGTGCCAACCTCAGTCACAGTGCAGTGGTCCGGGTTGCCACTGTGCCACGCATTGCAGAGATGTTAACATCTAGATTTTGGGGTTTGTTTATCACAGCTCTGCATCTCCTGCAAAAATTTTAAAGCCCTGGACAGGAGGACAGACTTATCGCCTAATTGACACTCCATGTCTCACATAAGACGGAAACGACGACGAACACCATCAGGATGGTGACAATCAACAAGCAAGTGTTGGACCGTAGGAGGCCGTCGGCGTCAATGACAGTCAGGAGGGATGAACCCCTCAAATGGAAGCAATGAGTAAGTCTGTTGTGACCAATGCGTAAATGGGCCAACACCACCACTTCATGGCGACTGCAGCGACAAGCCGAGGCAGTGCCTTTAACTGCCCATAATTTATTGTATTGTCTGTCTGTCCCACAAGGCTTTCCAAAAAGCGTGCAATCTCAGAAACAGAGTTGGAAATGGGTCCGAGGAAACAAGGTCGAGAACCCTTTCGAGAGGACCAGTAAAGGCCCTTTCACTGCAAAATCAGCACGCTCATTCCCAACTATTGCAACATGGCCCGGGGTCCAGCAGAAAATCACGGTTTTCTTCTGGCCAGGCAACCGGGAATGCAGAGCTTGGATACGTTTTGTCAAAGGGTTCCGAGAGTTGTATGTCGCCAAGGACTCCGGAGCACTCATAGAATCACTAAAGATGATGAAATGCGTGCCCTGAAGGTCAAGAATCCATTCCACAGGCATACCGAGTGCCAGATGCTCTGCAGAAAACACAGAATAGCCTGATGGAAGGCGATGGGAAACAGGTACTCCCTCATGCACACATGCGCATGTGTTGGAGGTTTTTACCGTGGATTAAAAAACCGTAAACATCATGGACACCAAACAATCAGCAGGTTTAATGCTGTGGAAAATAATTTACATGACCATATTTACAAATTAAATATTCGAGAGGGGACGAAGTGTTCAATGGCGCAAGGCGAGAAGGAGTGAAGACTTTTTCTTCATCTGAAGCTAAGGTGGAGGCTGGTTGCCAGGGGTTACGGCTTCCAAACACTTCCGGTCTTCGACTTCTCGAAGTTGCTAGAAAGTTCTGGACTTGTATCTTGTGCACATGCGTGAAGTCCAGATTACTTCCCTTGCTTGATTGAAGGTCATCAGCGCCAGAAGGCAAAGCTGAACGACCTGAAAAAACACCTAATATGGCGACGCTCAATATTTTGCCGCCAACAATCCTCCCCTTGACAAATGCATCTATCTGGAACAATAAACATTTATAAGATTAGACAAGTAATTATGCCGTATTCCAGATTGTGGTTTTGTCATCAGGTCGGCTATGTTTGTCTTTGTAGGAACATAATTAATTTCCACGCTTTTATCTTCTATGCGTTCACGCACATGATGATAGATTACATCAATGTGTTTCGTCCTAGATGTTTTTACGAAACGTACAGCATGGGCTTTTGTACTTTGGGAATCTGTAAGCAACGGTATAACACCTAATTCAATCAAGAGTTCACGGGTCCATAGGCACTCTTGAACTCTTTGCGAAATTGCTTTGTATTCTGATTCCATCGTTGAGAGGGAAACGGTGCGCTGAAGATTTGATCTCCATAAAAATGGAACGGAACCATACGTGGCTATAATGCCTGTAGTGGAACGTCTTGTTTCTAGATCGCTTGCGTGGCTTGCGTCTGTGTAAATTTTAAGTCCGGTGCTGTCGGGGCTGACAGCTAGGCTTAAGTCTTTCGAACCTTGGAGGTAACGCAGTACGCGTTTTCCGGCCATCCAATCTTCCTTGGAAGGGTTTGATGCACGTTGCGCTAAACAATTCACGGCGAAGGCTATGTCTGGACGTGTCCCATTTGCTATGTACGACAGGGATCCTACGAGTTCACGTAAGGGTATATTGTCCGGACAATCACTTGTGTCTGGGGCGGCTTGACCTCTTGCAACTGCTGGGGTGGCTACCGAGGTGCAGTCTTGCATGCCAAACTTTACAAGGACCTTCTTGATGTATTCAGTTTGGCTTAGAAACATTGTACCATCTTTAGTCTTTGTAAACTTGATTCCCAGCATGTAGTTTATCGGACCTAATGGTCTAATTTCAAAACTTTCAGTTAGGATCGTTTTGGCCATCAATCTCATTTTTGCATTCGAGGCTATAGCTGCTATATCATCCACATAGACAATTAGGGCGCAGAAATCCTTCCCATTTCGGTAAAAGAAGACGCAGGCGTCCGAACGACATCTTGTGAATCCTTTCTTTAACATCTGTTCGGCAAAACGAATGTACCACTTCTGGCGGACTGTTTCAAGCCGTATAGGCTCCTTATTATTCTGCAAACTTTATTTTCTTGACCAGGGACCTCAAAACCTTCAGGTTGAACCATATAAATCTGATCTTCTTCTCCTAAAAAACCGTTTAAGTATGAGGTCTTAATATCATACTGATCTATATACCAATTATTCTGGATGGCAACAGATACTAGTAAACGTATTGTGGGTAGTCTGGCCACGGGCGCGTATGTGTCGGAATATTGTACTCCATAGATTTGCGAAAATCCTTTTGCTACGAGGCGAGCTTTATAGCGTTCAACTTCTCCAGTGACCGTTCTTTTTAGCTTCAATACCCACTTGCTACCTATCGTTGAAGCTCCTGGTGGAAGGTCAACGAGTTTCCATGTGCCGTTGGCTAAGAGAGATCCATACTCTTCATGCATGGCTATCTTCCATTGGTGTGAGTCGGCACTATTCATTGCTTCTTTCACACTTCTAGGCTCATATGGAACTGCATACAAAGCGAGGATGTAATCGTCATTGTCCTCTTGAAAAATATCGGCAAAAACGGCTTGATGCCCCAATTCCCCCGTGGCGAAGTCTGCCTTTGTGTGTCTGGGACTACTATCCCTTCACGTTGGGCTCTGCTCCTAGTTATTCTTTGGGTGGGAGGTGACGAAGCTTGTACAGTTGGCCTTGGTTGAAAAAGTGGAGGGCTGACTATGCTTGGAGATAGCGAATTGTTCACAGTAGAATTATTCACTGTAGCTTGACCTGGGGTACCAACAGTTGGCCTTGGCTGAGCTGCGGTAGGGTTTGCAATTGGTGACCTTGGGTTTTCTTGAAATGGTGCGACCTTATCTTCTAGCTCCTTTGGACTTAAGTCAACAATTAAGGAATCTAGCTCTTTTCCATCTTGCGGCACATTGTTGGATAGACGTAACGAACCTATTTTAGGGCCTTAGGGCTTCGGGCAGATGACCAGGAGTGGTTAACGCTCGTTAAACCCTTTGAAACCCCTTGCGAACCTATTTTATGCTCTTGGAACGTGGACCTATTTTATGCTCTTGGACGTTTCGGCTGACAATCACCTTGTCATTGTTAATGTCATATAATCTATACGCTCTTGAGAGTTGATCGTAGCCTAGCATTATGCAGGGGGCGCCTCTTGCTTCCGTCTTGCTTCGTTGCATTGGGGGTTTGAGCGCGAAACATAAACATCCAATGGCCCTGAAGTATTTCACAGTAGGCTTTATTTTCGAGTTCTCCCAAATTTGACGTGGTGTGACGTTTTTGTTACGTACGTTTGTGCAGTGGTTTCTTATATATACTGCCGTATTAACCAGTTCACCCCAGAACCTGGTGGGAAGTTTAGCCTGTATTAATGTTGCTCGCACGAGACTCATAATTGTCAAATTGGCGCGTTCTGCAGTACCATTAGAGGATGCTGAATAGGGAGGTGAGAATTGGTGTTTTATACCATTTTCTAATAAAAACGCTTCCATCTTAGAATTCCGGTACTCAGTTCCATTGTCAGATTGTAAGACTTTAATTTTCCATCCTGTTGCTGCTTCTGCTCTTAACTTATATTCACGGAACTTCTCAAACAGTTGGTCTTTTGTTTTTAAAAACGCAACCTGAGTGAAGCGACTTCTGCCGTCAATGAATGTTGCAAAATATTTTGAGCCAGCCATGGTAGGCGTCTTGAATGGCCCGACAATATCCGAGTACACGATATCAAGACATTTAACAATGGGATTTGCATTCATTGTTTTAAAAAGCTTTGTTTTGGAGTTGCCTTGGAGACAGGATGAACAAGCATTTTGCTTTGGCCTAATTGCCGAAGGTGCACTAAAATCTCGAAGGGCATTGCATTTTGCAATTTGTTTTAACGTTGAAGTTGCGACATGCATAAATCTTCGATGCCACAGGTACGTATTTTTATTGAAATGGCTTGTGTTAGCTACTTCTTTTTGCTGTTATTTGAATTATTTGCAAAAACGTGCACATGTCCATAGTCTTGATTTTGCTGTTCGGGCATTTGCAAAATTCTAGGTTTGCATACTATTTCATTTTTTCATTTTGCACACTTGTGTAGTTGGTTTGTGGGTTGGACATATTTTTATTTAGGTCTGCATTATTTGCATTTTTTGCACTTTTCGTGTGAATTTTTGGGTTAAAAATTACGAACAACCCTGCTATATAGTGAGCTGTAGCAATGTTTCGACCAGTTTTCTTATGAATAATTTCACACTTATCCTCATCAAAAATTATTTGCATGCCCGCTTTCATAGCTTGTCCTACGGAAAAAAAGATTTACTTCAAATTCCGGGAGGAATAACGTTCTTTCCATTGTGAGCAAAAATTACCAAGATTTATTCGACACAAAATGGCGGCCTGATCCGGAATCTATCAATAGTGCATTTTTTAGGCTCCATCCTGCTTTAGTAGCAAACGCTTTTACGCCAACGCATTTTGCATATGTAAAACATAAGAAATTGTCTCTACTTACAGGGTGACTTCGCTGCACTCCTCTGGAACCTCGCCACTTTGGTCTGTTTCTTCCACGACCGCCTCGCCTAAACTCTTTATTGTGCTCCTGGGAATTACTAGGGGTGGCACATTCGGTGGATTTATGTCCGGCCCCGCCGCAACGGAAGCACGTGACTGACGGTGAGTTGGCTTGATGCTTATTTGTAGGTCTTGGATTTGCGTAGTACGCATTATCTGAAACATGTTTTGAAACATTCACTGCGCTTTCTTTTGATTCATGCATTATCAGTAAGTGTTCAATGTCTGCACATTTTAGTGTTTCATTCTTCTTTAAAGGTGCTAAGAAACTTGTCACTAAGTTATCGTACGAATCTGGCAATCCAAGAATTATGTAACATGCACACTCCTCGTCATCAATAATTTTTCCGGTGTCATTGATATTTTGAAAAAACGTGCCCATTTTTCCTAAATATTCGGCTACGCTCATGTCACTTGTTTTTCGAAACTCGTGCAGCTGTTTGCGTAACGACAAATAACGTAAAATATTGGAGGGCTCATACATGTCTTTAAGATGACTCCAGATTTCAGACGCATTGACAAGTTTACTTGGTATTAGGATCTTCGGTAAGTCAACAGCTAAGGTTATTAGGCCACATGCTTTTTCATTGCATAATTCCCATTTCTCTAATTCTTTAGGGTCGGTGGGCTTTGGCTTTCCTGACATAAGTAAATTCCATAGTCCTTGGTGTTTAAGCAACGCTTTAACTCGAGCTGCCCAGGATGCATAATTTTTTCCATCTAACAGCTGTATATTTTGGAAGGTAATGGATTTTGCGCTTTCAGTCATTATGCTCAATAACTTTTAAGGTTAGTACTAGCACTGTCTTGGGTTAGGAATTTCTTTAAATTCGTCTTGCAAAATTCCTTTTTATCACTATTTAGTTTAAAAAACTTTAAAACGTCATCAATGGTTTGACGGGGCCCCTTCTAACCAAAATATGAATTTACTTGCCTTAGATATGCTGTCCATGACACACTTCTTGACGCTGTAGGTCTTGTAGCTCGTTCCGTCTTTAAATTCCATGTTGAGTCCAGTGTTGTTTCCCTTGTAGGTTGGCATCCGCATACGAGGACTGCATACGAGGGGGAAAAAATTTTTATCGTTCTGCTACCAATTGTTGGAGGTTTTTACCGTGGATTAAAAAACCGTGAACATCATGGACATCAAACAATCAGCAGGTTTAATGCTGTGGAAAATAATTTACATGACCATATTTACAAATTAAATATTCGAGAGGGGACGAAGTGTTCAATGGCGCACGGCCAGAAGAAGTGAAGACTTTTTCTTCATCTGAAGCTAAGGTGGAGGCTGGTTGCCAGGGGTTACGGCTTCCAAAGACTTCCGGTCTTCGACTTCTCGAAGTTGCTAGAAAGTTCTGGACTTGTATCTTGTGCACATGCGTGAAGTCCAGATTACTTCCCTTGCTTGATTGAAGGTCATCAGCGCCAGAAGGCAAAGCTGTACGACCTGAAAAAACACCTAATATGGCGACGCTCAATATTTTGCCGCCAACAGCATGTCACGCCAACTTCTGACTTCAACCCACCAGTAAATAGTATCTTGCTGGTGGAGTGAAACCTTTTGGGAAGGACGCCAGAGAAAAAGTGAAAATGCCACTTGGGACAGGCCAAAGGGCAACTGGCATCTCTCCAAGCCTCAAGACGCAGGGCATTTCAAAAGCTATGTCCCGACAGGACTGCTAGAGCCTATAACGGAAATCACCCTTACCCACCCTGTGTCTGCCTTTCCGCAAGTCTGCTCCAAAAACCATGGACCAAGCAGGACTGGATCGCACAGCACACCACACAATCGCACAGCATTCTGAATGGCTAGCTGTTGCTGGCGAATTGCTATAGGTGGCTCCGAGCATAGAGGCTGACCACTGCAGATGTCCGAAACACCCCGGCCGCCAGACGCAGGCCACTGTGATGCAGAGTGTCCAACATCTGGACGGTCGAGTCAGAAGCTGGACCATAGACCATGAATGCATAGTCAAATCTGCGGCAGACAAGGGCTCAGTAGAGGCGCAACGTGGCAGTGCAATCAGCACCCCCATGAAGTGCCCGATTGGACGAGTAAGATGTTAAATGCCAGCAAATCCCTGTCTTTAAGTTGGCGCAAGTGTGGAAGCCAAGACAACCTGGAATCGAACACCAGACCCCGGAAACGTGCCACCACAGGAATCTGTGCCTGTCCCAAGTGCAGGCAAGGATCTGGGTGCAGTGTTCGCTGACGGCAAAAACGGGCACAAACTGTTTTGTCCGGAGAAAACCGTAAACCATTACTGCCATGCCCAGCTACGTATTTGTTAATTGCCAGCTGCAGCCACCGCTCGCAGGTCTGCATATTAGCCACCCGAAAGCGAAGGCCGAAGTCGTCAGCAAACAAGACATTTTAGCTTTAAGTGGCAGGGTGACCAATTAAACCAATTAAAGTGTAGACTAATTCGTAATAAGGATCGACCCAAAACCAAATTGGTTTTTAAAAAAGCCACCAAGTTTCCCAAAAGGGTCGGCCTTTAAAAATGATATCATTCAACCAGGGAAACACCGTCAAGGTTCATCCTATTAGCCAAGTTAATCGTCTACTAATAGTTCAAAAGTTGAAGGAAAACTAGAACAATGCTACTCACGGTAGTAATCTTCTAGTTTTCATTCAACGTCCAAAGTATTATTCGGTGTGATTAACTTGGCTAATAGGACTAACCTTGGCGGTCTTTTCCTGGTTGAATGATATGACTACTTTCAAAGGGCGACCCTTTTTGGAATGGCACGAGCAATTCAAATTTCTATTTCTATAAACGCACATCGGAAGTTTCTCTTTCAAATGAGCTAAGTGCCAGCGTTGTTGGACAAATGGTTTAGTCTGTAAAGACCATTGTATAAACGTGTCAAAAGACGAAGTCCAGCCCAAAAATGAAACTCACGATTCCAGCTTAAGTCCATGTCTCCGATGTGATAAAGTCAGAAATTGATAAAAGTTGGTGCACGTATTCACCATTCCAGCATACTTCAAATACACATACTCCAATCTGAGTGGAAAATACTGAAAGACGGTGGATAAATTATGCATAGAATTTCGACTTTAACGTGGGGGACCTTTGTTAAACCTTACAGTAAGGGCTACAGCGTGTATTAATAAACTAGGTATTCCTTCTAAGTATTTCCAGTCACGCCCAATGCTGACTGCGTGAAGCCATCATGTAAGCACCTGGTTTCTAGAGTTATTCCATTAGTTCACTTTAATGATTCGTCTCTCGAACATGTTATTAGCTTAGATATGCTAATCGTCTGATTAGCATATTTAGCACACTTATATATACCCAACGAATGGTTATAAGTGTATGTAAAACCTACGAGTCAAAATAATAAAGTGTAGAGGTCACAGTGGGTTTTAGGGCGAAAAAAAAACAAAGAATTTTTAACATCAGAAATAAGTAAAATTTAGAATTTATGGAGAGAATCTAGCTAAAAGTAACAAATTTGAAACTTAATTTATAATACAAAATTTTTACTTTACTAAAATAATTTATCCACCAGTTTGATGTTACTATACTAGAAATAAAAATTGGACAAAGGTAATGAAACAAATTATTTACCTACATGAGGATCGAGGCAAAGTTTGCCGATTATAATTTCTAAAATAACGAAAAAATAATACTTAACAAACTGATGACCCTATGTCAATTTTTTAGTAGTAAATACGGAATAAGGTAGAAACTATACATTTCCGGAAAAAAAACGACCAAGAATTTACAGCAGGAGATCAACCTGATTGTAATCAACAAGGAATAAACGACGAGATCACCGCAACGCGAAACCTGTGATCTCCTGGTCACCGATACTGTAAAGTACCGTTCCACTGATTCACCAGTAACACTGGTCCCACTACTACGTAGACTGACAAGGGTACATACGACGTGCTGCCGTTAGTCCGATGGTTGTAGGTGTTAGCGACGGTCAATGTGCAGCGTTTTCTGTATTCCGTCTGAAGGCCAAGGCTCTTTCTTATGATTATCCCAGAAATTTTGTGGCTTGAGTGCCCCATCGTCGGGGTCCCGTAGTGGCGCAAATTTCATTGTTGATTTGAATTGAGCCAGCTGTTGGTCAAGACGAGATGGATCTTAGGGGGTGGTAGGGAGGTTAGAGGGGGGAGGGGTCACTGAGAGGCATGATGGGATATATAATCACAATCTTCTCCATCTGTGGCGTGATTCCGGCCGTACAATAGCCTCGAGTGAAAGAGAATTGATTTTTGATCAATAACTAATATTGCGACGGGAGAAAAAAAAATCGAATCATTGGACAGGAAAATGTATTAGATTCTCCAAACACCCGAACTCTCACATCGGCAAAAAGATGAACAGAAAAATAAATAAAATGGAAAAAGGAAAACTGTTTTCCAGTCGGCAAAAAGGAAGTTTGTGAAGGAAGCCTAAATTGGTGAGCTACTCCACAAATATTGTGGGGGGGGGGGGGGGAGGAAAAGTCCATTGTCAGATGTGGAATACTGGACGTGGCAGATATTTTTCTTTTTACAATTGCTATTTTAGCTCTTTTGCGTAATTGCGGCCTAATGGCAGCAAGTAACTGAGAAGAAAGAAATTAAGTTTCAATATACTTTCCAAAGCTTTATAAAGGGTCCGGTGGTTAGAGTGGCCTGCTGCAAAACAAGAGAGCGTTGGGATTCGATCCTATACACGATCGACCAAAACGTGAAGTAGGGAAAAATGATTCGCGGACATTTTCCCCCGGACATCCCCTCCCCCCAGCACAAAATCAACAGAGAACGTATTCCGCCCTCAGGTCTTACAAAGTTATTCATTTCAAACGCAAATACTAGTGCCGTAATATGATTGCTAATAACTATAACTTTTGTTTAAGGACATCAAAACGACTAAATGGCATCAGTATATGACGTCAGTTTTAGTGTAAACATAAGAGAGGCGAACAACAGGGATACGTGGTATGACCATGAATAAATCGAGTGCGTAGCATAATGACCACAAAAGCGGAAAAAATCAAGCGCGTATGCCCCCCACAGTTCTGATTGCACACTGCCACTGACAGTGGTGCATATGCCCTCGATTTATCTTAAATTATTCACAAATCAGAACTGCCGGTAACTCACTACCGGAAATACAGAAAATGGAACTATGATTCATTCAGGTAGCGTGCGCGTGATCTAATTAATGGAACAGCGTTAATGGTCCCAAGCCCTTGCGTCTCCTAAAAATATATCATTACTTTATTTTAACGTGAGGTTGGCCGTTGGTGGTGGTCTTGCCACCCTGTTCAATCTGGTTGATGTTTAAAATATTTCATTTTTTTTAAGTGACGACAAATCCCACTATATGCGTGCATTATTTTTTAGTATTCACCACAACATATTATGCAATAGTTTAGCGATTTAAGCGATAAAAGCCTCTTTTTGTGCCTTTTAGCACTTTTCACAAATTTCCCATGTCGTGCACGTTTAGCGATGCCATCGGGGACCTTTGAGTCCCTGGCAGGTCTAACCTTGGTGGTAAGGCATTCGTGTCCCCAAACCTCTTACGATCACCATTCCTTGGCCGTATTACGTACACTGTGTTTACATGTAATTTCGGCTTTCTGTTAGTGTCCCCCCCCCTTCCCCCCAGTCCTTGCCAGACTCTTTGATATCGCAAGAAATATTGATATTATAGATCACCAGTATAAATTTGAAGGTTGTAGAAAATCATTAACACTGCCATCCCTGAACGAAAAAAAAAAAAACCAACGAAAAACCGTGTTGAAATACCAGTGTTATGTACAAAATACAGTTCTTGTAAATCAACTTCACTGCGAAGGAAACTTGACAAGCAGTGAGGAACACTGCATACTGTGGGATAGGGTCGAATAGGAAACTCACTACGGCACATCTCAGCCAGAATGTTCATTTACTTTCAATTTGGGACCGGTCATTACTTAAAGTATGGAGGAGTGGAATAATAATAATAATAATAATAATAAAATTGT
>JAHWFP010026879.1:0-12517 GCA_023313725.1 Lithobius niger
CTCCAAAACCCATACTGGTGCCAATATGGCGGCAAATGTCACTGCTCAATTGCAGTGCCACGCCTGACTAAACAAGAAGCAGATGACAGTTGAGGGTTACACATAACACATTTAAAGGTTTGATGCACTCCCAACCGAAGTCATGGAGCCAAGTGGGTAATTTTGCTGGGTTAATTCCAATCGGAACTCCCTAGGATCGATTACATACGACATTCGCCATGAGCACGAGGCATTACTGGGTCCTTTCTTTTCCCGAAAATAGCAGGAGTAGCTCAGGCCGGGATCGAACCCGACACCTTTGTCAAATCAGACAAGTCTACTTACCGTCAGGCCTATAGCTCCACGTGAATACGGATGCGATCATATTTACGTTGCCTTTTGGACTTAAATGTCAGACTGCCTGAGCGGGAAACTCAACACACGACCTTTGAAACCAAATGGCGAGGTCCTACCGCTAACCCATATATAGTGACACGGCCTAACAAACCTATTTATGCAAACCTATTTACAATGAAAATAGGTTTGCATCCGTATTTATGTAACACTTGTCGAGCCCATTTGGCTTTCCGTCCTGTTGAACCATTGAATTACCATTTGAATAATTGCAAACATTAAAAGAAAAATTTAAATTTTTAATGTTGCCATTTCTAAAAATTGAACAACAATCGTCGCAAATAATGTATGGTGTGGGTTTCAAATGGCTATTGCTGCCCCCGAATGGCATTCCACCAATACTTGCGTGTGTGCCGGGAAACGCCGACGCCCATTCAGGGGCCGCAAACACACATTTTGCGACTTTTTGCAAGTTAATTTAGTACTAGTTTACAGCGAGTCTAAAGACGGGTGAATTTATTTTATCGTGTCACTAATACGACGCGGTCCTTTTTTTGCGGGTCTGAAGTTACTATTGCCATCCCCCCCCCCCCCCGCACGGCCCACTCCGCATTTCAATATTTTAAAAATTCGCTAGCTCCTTTTGTTTTCTGGTTTTCATTAATTGAAGTAAAGGCTTTTGAATACAATGTTGCTAACCCAATTATGTCTTCCTCTATCTCCACCCCCTTCCCTGCAAACGGCTGCGAGAGATGCTTCAACTACCCGAATCTTTACTCGTCTGCTTCTATCTCCCCACACCCTCCCAAAACACCGCACCCACGAATTGCTTATCCACTGTTTTGGGTTAAAAACGTGACGCAATATCCATCTGTGGAATTTTGGTTGCATACCAACCCTCCCCACAGTCGAATAACATTCTAATAAATTATTTGGCTCCTTTTTATTTTGTCTTCATTAACTACATTTCACTGTACTTACTACGACGTTGTCCAATTGTCTGCCAGTCATCGCAACACCGGTTCTCTTCCTGGTACATTGTTTATTTTGAAACTTTTTATTTTCAAACGTTTCCTTTCCCTTTTCACTACGACGTACCTTTACTACTACTACCATCCTCCCCTCCTCAACTCCCACCAAACGAAGTATACGTAGATTCTCCCCTCCCCCCCTTCCACTCTACAACGCAATTTTATCACAACACACGGCCACCCCCTCCCCCAAGTTCCTTAACTTGGCCCACTTTTCGTATGGCATCCTGGGAGGGGGGCCGGCCACACACCAAATGCGACAATTGTCTTTTGACAATACGTCGAACGACAAAACGTCGCGAGACGTCGCATCTGGTGGAGAGACCCTATAGCCTTTCTGGGGAAAGAGCTTCGCTTTGTTGTGGTGAGACGCTTAAAGACGTCTCGCGACAACGTCTCGTCCGGTGTGTGGCACAACTCATTGCTATGGTTGTGGAGATGTCTGCAGCAAGGTGAGACAGGTTTTGGCAAAATGTCTTGTCGTGCGACCATATGTCGCATTTGCTGTGCGACCACTCTAAGGCCCGGTGCACACATGCTTTCTTTTTAACGCGCGTTGACGTTGCGTTACCGCATTTGCGGTGTGGTTTGTGTGACACCTGTTGGGTACTGCACACATGCCTGCGTCGACTTTGCGTTACCGCACGTCCATCGTGCGTTCGTTTTGCACGGCACCTTCCCCCGTCAACGCAGCGGTAACGCAAACGCATCTACGCCTCTCAGTACCTTGTGTGACTTGGAGCGGTGCACACATCCGTCGTTTATGGCAAAAGCGTTACCGAAAATGGCGTCCAATTTCGAAGAAATAGACACGGAATTGTTTATTGGGGGGAGTAAAGAACTATCTTGAAATATGAAATGTTGCTGCAGAAATGATTGAAGGCTCATTGGGACTTAATAAAAGAACTTATTCGAATTTTTTAGTTAATCTGCAAAGGATGTATAATATATTCCCGTGTTAGTCTTAAATCAGTAAATGAATGTACCAAATATCGTCGCATTGGTTTGAAAATATATATTTTTTTGTACACGAGGTAGGCGAAAAACGCAATATCGTCGCATTGGTTTAAAAATATAATTTTTTTGTACACGGGGTTAGCAAACTGGGTTGCGGCCGTATGCGCACTTGCGTTACTTCACGGTCTGAGTGCATTGATTGCTAACGTCAACGCAGCGTCAACCTCCGTTTAAAAAACGAATGTGTGCACCGTGGCCCCACACCAAAGTCGGCAAAACGTCGTTGCAAGACGAAATGTCGCGAGATGTCCCATCTGGTGGAGAGAAGGGGGGGGGGATTGAGGCTTAATGGCGCGTCGACAACTTGGTCATTAGCGCCAACCTCAGTCACAGTGCAGTGGTCCGGGTTGCCACTGCACTACACATTACAGAGATGTTATTCAAACCCCCTAATCTAAATCTGTTGAGAGACCCCCACAACAGACGAAACTAGGAGGAGCTTAGCTTTGTTGTCGTGAGACGCCTAAACACGCCTGAAGATGTCTCACGACAACGTCACATCCGGTGTGATGGCGCTCAGCTCAATCCTATGGTTTTGGAGACGTCCGCAGCAGGCTGAGACAGGTTTCGACAAAATATCCTGTCGTGCGACGTTTTGTCAACTTTTTGATGTGACGTCATCCTTCGGGTGGCCTACACACCAAACTAGACGTTGAGTCGCACGGCAAAACATTTTGCCATAACCTGTTTCAGCGTGCCTTAGACGTGTCCACAACCATAGCAATCGAGTTGAGCGCCACACACCGGGTGAGACTGTCACGACACGTATTTAGGCGTCTCACGACAACAAAACGATGCTCCTTCCAGTTACGTGTGGTGGGGGTCTCTCCACCCGATGCTACCTTTTGTCTTGCAACGTTTCGTCGCGAAACATTTGCGATCCTTACGCAGCCAAGCAGTCACCACGGTGTTTCTTATGATGTTGAACGATTTAAAAAAAATTGTATGATTACCTATTACTGTTTGTGGCCCCACCGCAGAACATTTTACAGAATATAATTTGAAAAAAAGAAGGACAAATAATGCTCGTAACGTGACCATGGTGAAATTTCAGTTTACGCAATTTCTTTTCAGTTTCAGTTTCTTCTTCCTTCGTAATTAATTTCGTTAAGTAATAATTATTGATTAAAAACTATCGTGAAACGATACGCAAACCAGGGCTGCGACAATTCGGCCACGAGACATGCAAATACGTCGAGGGGGCGTAGCCCCCGAGACGATTTGCTGTCGAGCGCTCAAATCATCGCAGCTGTGGTTTAAAAATCGATAATCAATAGTTTCTTAATAAATAACTTATTTATATCACGGTTGGGACGGCAAGCTAACTCGTATTTAATTAAAACGTGTTTGTGTTTTGTGAAAATATCTCGAAATAACTGAAGGTCATTCCATTTTAGTTTACTGAGAGTGGAGTGGTTGGTAGACCGACGAGTCGTTTGCGTCCGTTTGTGGGGGAGTGGGCAGGAAGGATACGCAGCGTCGTTTCGCCGTATTTCACGCTAGCCAGGTCGCTTGTGTTTTCGAAGTTTTTCGGAGTGATAAAAAGGATAGAATGGCATTCTGGGAAGGTATGTAATTCATTTTGAGCGTTTGTAGTTTGAGAATTGTTTAAAAACTACGGTAATAGGGTATCGGTATGAATGAAGGTCATTGCATTTTAGTTTGTGGAGGGAGAGGGTGGGGGGAGTTAACGCAGCGTGAATGGCTTAGATATTGGCCAGACGTATAAGTGTTTGCAGGGATGGGATTTCATTCCTTTTAAGTAATTAAGTTTTGTACGTTTTTATTGCGTTAAGTTTTTTTTTCACGATGTATTTGGTTGTTGGTGTGTGCGTTCCCGGTCGCGTGATCCGGAAGTGTCAACAGTGTGGGTTATTGGCAAAAGTGTGGGTTATCGGCAAAACTTTGAGGTAACTTGATAGCCCACACTTTTTGCGATGACGCACACTTCCGGTGTTGGTTAACGGGATTTAACCAACGAAATTTAGTATGGCGTTGAGTTAGCGTGACGTCACAGCCGTAGTATAATACCAAATGTTTTTTAGGTCTCTACCATCTTCATATTCTGGCGCTAGTACCTGTGTGTGAAATAAGTAACAATACTCGCGTCTGAAATGCGTTGTCCCACACAACCTCCCCTGTACCGCTATAACCCACCACAGTGATGACATCATCTCAACAAAAAGGGCTACAGCATTCTCCAGTGCCACACTTGTAAACTAAACTGCCTAGCGCAGTCCTTCACTTGATCCCCCCCCCCCACCCCCACACACACACTTGTGCGGTAGTTGTAATGTCTTACATTTTACCACGGTCCTTGAATTTTTACAACGATCGCATTTCACGTAACAACTGTTGAAAATAGGAAGGAATAGCTACTTATGAAAATGCATGTTTAGTAGACACTATAATGACGTCAATTAAGGAATTTCTCCGTAGAGTGAGTAGTTTTTAACTATGGTTGGCTGCCTTCTGTGTATGGTGGAAATATTTCAACATTTATAAAATCTTAGTAAGAAGAAGTGTTACATTAACAGTTTTCAATAATGTAAAAATTCATATTTAATTTAGAGGGACACCCAGCCTGCCTTATACATTCTGCCTGCCTTTAACAGCCACGCGCTGATCGCCATCCGCACACACAGCATTGCAAAGGTCAACTGAGATACACATAAACCGAGATAAACTGAGATAAACTGAGATAAACCGGAATGATTCTCGTATTTTAACATTGCAATTATAATTTTCTAATAAAAAATTTTATTATTTTTTTTTAGATACGAAATTGGAAATTTTGGGATGGAAAAAATTGAGTCAATAAAAAAGGGTTATGGGATAATTACGCAATATGCAAGGGGCCCCCCTCCCCCCTTCCCCAAAAAAATAAAAGTAATTCAGTCGTACATTTTTACAAACGTGGCATTCACAAAGCGAAATACTTTCCACGAGAATATGTGAAAAAACTACCCCCCCCCCCGAGGGGCCGGATAAGGCAATGATGCACCGTAAAATTCGTCAGCTCCCAGAAGCTCCTCCCAAGACCCCAAGCTTTCATTCTTTTGTTTGGCCGCCTCCGAAATTATTTTCTGGCTGTGCCCCTGGGGGCAAGGCTCACCGAATGTGTATGCGCTTGGTATATAGGAACTCCATTGAATATTCGCTTCTTCTTTGCTTATAGGGAGGAATGAAAAAGCGCGGTTGTATACGTGTTCGCGCGAACGGTTTGTTTATTAGAGGAGGTGACAGTTGATAGGTTATTACATACTAGTCAGTTACCTCGGCCCAAATTTCAACCAGGCAGGGTAAGGATTTTTACCAAGGAAGAATTTTCAGAATTGAATCCTGAAACTAGCGATATGATCCCGAAATGTCATCGAAAGTTGTCTTAGATGAGAAAATAGTTTTTTACCCCCACTAAATGGTCTTTTGAGTTGGTTACCTTGGCCCAAACTTCACCAAGCAGGGCAATAACGATTTTCACTAGACGAGAATTTTCACTGTTGCACCCTGAAACTGACGATACGATCCAGAAATTTCAAATAAAGTTGTCTTGGATGCAAGAATAGTTACTGACCGTCCGTCCCACTAAAATATAATTTAAGCTACCGTGGCCCAAATTTCACCAGGCAAGGATTTTCACTAAGGAACAATTTTGAGTGTTGCACCCTGAAACTGGAGATATGATCCAGAAATTTCAACGAAATTTGTCTTGGGCATGAAAATAGTTTCCCCCTCTCCACCACTAAAATGGAATTTTTAGTTAGTTTACCTTGGCCCAAACTTCACCTGGTAAGGTAAGGATTTTCACTAAGGAAAAATTTTGAGTGTTGCAACCTGAAACTGGAGCTATACGATCCAGAAATAATCGAAAGCTGTCTTTGATGCTAAAATATTTTCTCCCTATCCCCTACTAAAATGGAGTTTTTAGTTAAGTTACCATGACTCAAACTTCACCCGGTAGGGTTTAGGATTTTCACTAAGGAAAAACTTTGAATGTTGCAACCTGAGACTGGAGATACGACACAGAAATTTCATCGACAAGTGGTCTTGGCTGCGGAAATTGTTTCTTTTTTAATACCCTTAGATAATTACCTTTTTTTGTTTTTGTTATTACAATTTACATATCACGTTTTTAGGATGTATTTGAAAAACGCCATTATTCAGCAGCCCATCCTCATTGGCCTTGCATTATTTGCACTTGACGCCATTACCAGACATTTTTTAGCGATAAAGGGTGGGTTGAACTGAATATCGGCATTTTACTAGATCTAATAATGGTAATTATCTAGATTAGGGGCACCACGCCAAATCACTTAATTTTTGTACTAACCGACGCTACTCTTCATCCTAACACCATTTCGCATCATAAAACCCGGGGGAAGAGGGTGTAAGGTAATTTCAAAAGACAGAAAATGCTAGTCACATACGTGTTAAAGCAGCGGCGGCGACGACAGCCATATTGTGAGGGAAGAAGGGTGGCCAGAAAACCCGATTTGCACCGCACTAAAATTTTACGGAAACGTAACCTAACCAAACCTAACCAACCTAACCTACCTAACCTAACCTAACCAAACCTAACCTACAATAACAATAAAACCACACGAAAATGGCATTAAAAAAACAACGAAAGAAAAATTTCCGCAACGTTTGTTGTTGTGAAAATCGGGTTTTCCGGCTACCCTGCTTCCCGAATCAAACACCTCACAGTATGGCTGCTACCTCCGTAGCTTTAGCGTGTCTGTAATTAGCATTTTACGCCTTTTAAATAATTTTTTGATAAGTTTATAGACGTTTCCCCCAGATTTTGTGCTGCGAAATGGTGTTAGGATGAAGAGTAGCGTCGGTTAGCACAAAAATTAAGTGATTTGGCGTGGTGCCCCTAATCTAGATAATTACCGCCCAAACTTCACCCGGTAGGGTTAAGGATTTTCACTAAGAAAAAACTTTGAATGTTGCAACCTGCGACTGGAGATACGACACAGAAATTTCATCGACAAGTGGTCTTGGCGGCGGAAATTTTTTTTTTTTTTTAATAACATTAGATAATTACCTTTTTTTGTTTTTGTTCTTACAATTTACATATCACGTTTTTAGGATGTATTTGAAAAACGCCATTACTCAACAGCCCTTCCTCATTGGCCTTGCATATATTTGTACTTGACGCCATTACCAGACATTTTTTAGCGATGAAGGGTGGGTTGAACTGAATATCGGCATTTGACTAGATCTAATAATTTGTAAAATATATACTTACAGTACTAGCTCAAGGCAGAATTATCTGGCGAGACGAAAGCAGTAATCACACAAAAATCAGTCAACGGTTAAGCCTAAAATTCTTCGTTTCTGGGTAGAGCCATTTCAGCAAATTATGGCAGTTTCACACAATAATTTTAAGTCGACCCGGTCTGCGTCTCTTTGCTAGCCTAATTCATGATACACGGCGTGCCTTTCAGCAACGCATCAAGACAAACAAAATTTCGACGAGTAGTCAACGTCGAACACCAACAACTCATGTTTCAGCCATTAAAAGCCAACAATCGTATCAGCCCCTACCGATTATACTTATAGCACCACGCTTAAAATGCTGCCTCGCGGAGACCTCTGTTGCAACGATATGAAACAATCGTAGACAGTTCAATGTCATTACATCGCCAACAATTTATCGCACGGAGATTTCATCACAGTCAATTTAGCTAAACAATACATCACGTGTACAAATACATTATATGGACAATTCACTGCATTCATAGCATGTCAATTTATCGCCCCTTCCCCTTTCGTCCCATCTTCTTCGTGTTCTTCCCCTTTCGTCCCATCTTCTCCCTCTCCTTCTCCTTTCGTCACATCTTCTCACTGTCCTTCCCCTTTCGTCCCATCTTCTCCCTGTCCTTCCCCTTTCGTCCCATCTTCTCCCTCTCCTTCACCTTTCGTCCCTTCTTCTCCCTGTCCTTCCCCTGTCGTCCTATCTTCTCCTTGTCCTTCCCCTTTCGTCCCAACTTCTCCCTGTCCTTCCCCTTTCGTACCATCTTCTCCCTGTCCTTCCCCTTTAGTCCCATCTTCTCCCCGTCCTTCCCCTTTCGTCCCATATTCTCCTTGTCCCTCCCCTTTCGTCCCTTCTTATCCCTGTCCTTCCCCTTTCGTCCCATCTTCTCCCTGTCCTTTCCCTTTCGTCCCATCTTCTCCCTATCCTTCTATTCTCGTCCCATCTTCTCCCTGTCCTTTCCCTTTCGTTCCATCATCTCCGTGTCCTTCCCCTTTCGTCCCATCTTCTTCCTGTCCTTCTCCTTTCGTTCCATCTTCTTCCTGTCCTTCCCCTTTCGTCCCATCTTCTCCCTGTCTTTCCCATTTCGTCCCTTCTTCTCCCCGTCCTTTCCCTTTCGTCCCATCTTCTCCCTGTTCTTCCCCTTTCTCCCTGTCCTTCCCTTTTCCATCTTTCTTATCCTCCTACATGTTCCTCTTCTTTGCTGCACTTAGTTGAATAACAAAAAACTGCAAGTTGCAAATCTGATTCGGACTCCATTTTAAACGGCCCCCCCCCCCACCCTCCCACCCCTTCACCCCTCCAAAAAATCAACTTTTAGGTTCGGTTAATGCATAATTATATCAGTAAACAAAAACGAATTCGTTTGATGCTTAAGGTAAGGTTTAACTAATTCAGAGTCAAAACAACAAAGGAACACAAATAAACTTTTCTGTGAAGGTTCAGATACTGCAGTGTTGCTGTATTGTTTAGGCCACGTGAAACCTTACTGCTGTAATTAAATATTTTTACCATTTTTACTTTTTCACACGATAGATCAGCTAATGATTGATGCATTCTAGTTGGCTAAACGACATCGCTGGAAAATGTTTAAAAACTATTCGTCTTAGGGCGCTTAGTACAGCTCCACAGGTAAGCTCAGGGTTCGTGCGAGTCCTTGAAAACCTGGAAATGTCCTAGAAAGTAATAATCAAAATTCATGCTTGGAAAAGTGCTTGAACATCATGAAAAATATTTTATGTATCGTCAGTATGGTGATGAGAGAAAAGTAGACAACGTGACTAAAGAACAGTGAAAAAATTTAGCCAAGAAATTAGTGGAGTGAGTAGCCTCACATTATTCTTGGTTTGTTTGGGCATGAAAAGTTTTGAAATTTTCTTTAATTATATTTACGTTTATAATAGTCGGATACAGCATTTAGGTTTCACGTGGACTAAACAGTGCAGCAACACTGCAGTATCTGAAACTTTACAGAAAAGTTTATTTGTGTTCCTTTGCTGTTTTGACTTTGAATTAGTTAAATCTTACCTTAAACATCAATCGAATTAGTTTTTGTTTACTAATGCGTGCTACTTTGTCGTACCACGCAATTATATTAGATTGTTTTATGTTTTTAACTTCATAAATTACAGTTTGCACAAACCAATCTGTAAACAAACCCTTTAATGTCCAGTCTACGCCTTGCAGCTGGTGTTTGCTGATTGGCATTGTTGCATAATAACAATGTTTAAAACAATGTAAAACAATCACTCTGGTCGCTTAGAGCTCCATAACCCCTGAACCACTTGACCAATTAGAAAAGGCTTCATATAAAGGGCACACCATACCTGTGAAATGACCTAAGAACCAGTTTTATAGGAAAAATAGTTTGATCTGTAGAGATCGTAGCAGAAACGTGCCGTGCCACCACCACCAACAACAAGCCAAAAATGAAAGTCACGATTCCATCTCAAGTCCAGATCTCCGATGTGACAAATCGGAAATTAATAAAAGTTTGGACACACGTTCACCAAGTCCAACAAGCTTACATACTGAATTTGACTGGGAAATATTGAAAGACAGCAGAGAAATAAAGCTTCGAAATTTCGGCTTTAAAATGAGAGACCGAGGTCAAACCTTACAGTAACGAACGCACCCCCCCTCCTCCCAATCTGTTTAACACGAGCATTTTCCGTCAACCCCTGCCCCCTCCCCTACACTCCCACTGTATAGGTTGGACCTATGAATTAACACGGTCTACTGTTTTCATTGTTGGTGAGGGGTCGTTTCTTGCGGTTAACGCTCGCTAAAACTCTTTCACCCTTTGTTTCTTGCGGTTCTCGTCTTTTTTGCTGTGAAACTACTTTATAATATATGATAAACGAATAAAAACGGCTTGGCCGGTTAGAAAAAAAAACCATTAGAGCTCGTATCCCCATACTCACAGCTTTGAAGGTATACGAATAAAAACGGATTAGAGTTCACTGGAACGCAACGGACTATAATTTGAACCCAATTCCAGGGAACAAGCTCAATAGTTATGTCAGAAAGTGAACGCAGCTTGTCTTTGAAATGTTTAATGTTGTTGCGAGTTTAATTCCGGGTCTCAGACTTTGAAATTATGCCACCCCAGCGAAGTGGTCATTTGTGAACCCTCCAACAACCCACATCCAACGGTAATTTCGGTTATCATAATTAGAATTATTTCCCTTTTTAGCCCCAATTCCCCCAACTTAAATTCAACCCACCCAGTCCAATCCTGTTGTCAGTGTTGCACGGCAACCCCAAAATTGCTAGATTGACTTTTCCAACCAAATAATAGCTCAAAATCCGCCATAATTTTGACCCACTCCGAGTAAGCCTAACATTTGTGGCTTTCCATTTAACCAAGCCTAGCCCCCCGCCCCCCCCCCCCATATAGTCGCCCCCATAAATCATGCGAGCCAGAGCTTATCACCGCTTAAACTTATAATAATTGAAACATCATTAAAACTGAACCACGGCTTTGCACGTTATTCCATCAGCTAGATTTTTTATTTGGAATTACGCCAACCAATAGCTTGACCCACGCTACGTTGCCTACTTGTCCCTTAGCTGTGGCGCTGAAGTTGAGGAGCAGTCGTACGAACCAATAATCGCCACCATGTTTGTGTGCGCTTAATTTTTGTTTTTTATATTTGTCTGCGTTTGTTGTTTTATATTTTAAGTATGTTTCGTGTTAATGGCTATATGTATATTTTGTGCGCATTTATAATTTGTGAAACAAGCCAAATCCAGGCAGTAAATCCTAGTTAGTCCTAGTTAGTCATAAGTCTCAATGGAGGAGAAATAAATAGAAATAAATCGCTGTAAATAATATCTACCCTCCAAAAAAAAATTAAGGCTTTCTCCAAGCTTTTCGGCCGTGTGAAGTCGTGATATCAAACGCCAATCTCTTTCACCAAGCTAATCCCACCGACTAAGATTTGTAACGTTAAATGAAGTAACTGAAAATTGCGCAGCAAGCAAGTTTCCTACATTTCATTTAACCTTCCAACTATTACTCGGTGGGATTAGCTTGGCGAAAGAGCTTAGCGTTTGATATCACGACTTCACACGGCCGAAAAGCTTGGCGGGAATTCTTAACAACTTTTGTTTTGGGGTAGATATTATTTTCAGCGATTTATTTCTACTTCTCCTTCATTGAGTCTTATGATTGTATATCGACGGTATTAATAAGTACACTCCATGGGTGCACACGACGGGTGCATGTCATCCTTAAATGCGTTTCTATAGCTTGTTGACATGAATTCCCTCTCCATTGAATATAACCGAGCACATTCGGTTGAATGGAATCCTGGTTACGGTTGTGACAGTAATTAAGAGTTCACTAAGTTATTTTTATAGTGCTGTATCGGTAAAGGTGGTATGACAGTGATCAGATGATAGACTGCAGGTGACAGTGACTGGCAGAGACCTGGTGACGGACCGGTGGCAGTGACTTATGCCGTTTATTCAGCCTGATCAGTAAACATCGATTTGTATCCCCCCCTCCATTGCATATGACCGAGCACCTTCGGTCGAACGGAGTCCTGGTGATGGTTGTGACATTAACTGCTAGTGATCGAGTTAAAGTTTCACGTTTAACTGTTCCATTCGTTTCACTTGGAGTGTGGCGCGGCAAATAAGCGTCCCTCTAGTGGCGAATGGATAGTGTATGTTTACATGTATACATGCACGAGTTAAGTGCTACGTACGGACGTTTCCTTATAAAGGCCGTGTCAGTATGGCTCAGCGGTAGGACCTCGTCCTGTGGTGTCAAAGGTTGTGGGTAAGGGTCGGACGCATATTCGAATATTCGAATATTCGTTCGTTAAGAGCATATTCGAATATGATATATTCCATTCGAATATTCGCA